>VZTN01006691.1:71314-90037 GCA_013400515.1 Erpornis zantholeuca | reverse complement strand
AGATTAATGTTTTTAAATTAAATAATTAAATTAATAATAAAAAAAATCTTTATCATTACTCAGATTAATAAAGGAAAATGGGAGTAATTTTTAACTGCCCCCTTATCTAAATGTGCTGTAGCTGCTCTTCTTTATTGTCTCTGTCTGCTCTTTTTTCTCTAATAAGAGTGTTATGCTTTTTTTTTAGATTTTTGGTCTGATCTGGATTTGAAAACTTTTTTTTTTAATATTTGAAACCCAGAAATAATTTCTTAGTAAACATTGACTGCAGTTGTTTGCTTTATGGTGTGCCAGATGCATCATTTGAAATCCAGAAATACTGTTACTAGTATTGCTGTCTTGACAGTTTCCTTTGTATGTTTTTCATAATTTACCTATTTTTGTATTTCCTTGTGAATACAAGGTTTACTAGGAAGGTGAAGACTTTCACAGTACATTCACAGTACATTCTTAGGAGGCAGAACAGAATTACAGATTTATAGATGTTATGGAGTATATGACTTAATATATTTTCAAGGAAAAGTCCATCTGTGTTGTGTGTTTTAAGAATATTTATGAGCTTCTGATGATAGCTTGGCTAAATCTGTCCCATTTTGATGACAGATTATCTGTACATAATACTTTCCAACAGACAGTATTTTAATTCAGTGTGACATTTTATAACATCTTTAACACTTAAGTATTAAAAGTCATAAAGGGCACTTTATTTTAAAATTACTTCTATATTAAATAGAAAATTATCTTGAAAAGGTTGTTACTTCTTCCCCCTCCAAAGTACTACATTTTTTTAAAAAAGGCATTTTGAAGAGCATTTGCTGTTTTTTTAAAGAGCAGGTACCTATGTAAATATTAACTTTTATCAGAAAATTAAATTAAATTAAAGAAATTAAAACAAAGTACAAGCAATCATTATTCAGGTGATTATATGCTTATGCCTAAAAAATTGCATACATGTACATTAGTTTATAAATGTAAACATACCTATGCATAAATGCATGCAGATATTTTGTCTGAATTTAGTTGTTTGAAGTTTCTTCAAATGATACTTTGAATGTGTATGTGTTATTGTTAGAAAAGAAAAAGCAGAGATTTGTGAAAAGTAAATGTGAAAAGTAAATTTATTTACTCCTCAGAATACATACTACGTATAATGTTGAAATTCTGAATTCTGGTATGAATTAGCTTTGATGTATAAATCCACATTGCATATAACATGGCTGATAAGATTGCTGTGCTTGTGGCTACTGAAAAGGTGGTGTGCTTTAGATTGAGTGATGGGATATCAGCATTTGTAGTGTTCAGGAGAGGACTTGAGCAGACTTGGTTCTCTAGAAAATACTTGGTTATAGATACATTATTTTTTAAAGTCTTTCAAATAGAGTTGGTGGGTGTTTTGTGTGTAACTACCAGCTACATTTCAGATTCATGCTGGGATCACTTCTTGAACATGCTTTAGTAGTGTCTTCTAGTGTGCTGTTTAGTGTCCCACCTGTCCTCGAGCTGCTACTCTAACAGGATGTTTGTGGGCTCTCTGCCATTCTCTTGCCAGTGTCCCAGATACCTTGTGCACCTAAAAGAGCATTAGTCACCTGAAGGTGTTTGAAGCAACTGTAACAAATTGTCTGACAATACTGTACTTTTTAAGTGTATGGTTAACTATAAAGATAACTTGGTGTTTAGCTATCCTAATTAGGAGATTACAGCAGTGCTGGCAGAACTTTAGAGTACTGATCTAGTTTTGTTAAGGCCACCCCACAAACTATTACTGTGTAACTTTGTGTTTTTCAAGCTGCTGTAAAATACTGTGTACTTAAAACTTGTGTTCTCTGTCAGGCCCTGCATTTTGCTTATGGACTCACTGAGAGGCCCTTCCCGGTCAAATGTTGTGAAAACACTAAGGGAGTAAGTTTCATATCTGGTGCTCGGGGCTTTGGTTCAGTTTGGGAGTTTTTTTGTTTTTTTGGTTTTTTTTTAGTTTGGTTGGGGGTGTTTTTTGAAAATTCTTCAAGGAATAAAAAAAATGTTTTAATTTGCATGGTCTTTTATTGTAGATACTTAGAAGTGGAATGGGAAGTCAGGAAAGGCAGCAAAAGAAGCTTTTCCAAAGATGTCATGAAAGGTTCCAACCCAAAAGTGCCACAGCAGAACAACTTCAGTGATTGTGGAGTGTACATCCTCCAGTATGTGGAGAGCTTTTTTGAGGTATGTATGTTTGTGAAGCTGTTTTTGATTCCTGCAGTAATCAAAGCTGTGAAATTGATTACAATTACAGAAAGCTCCTAGTGTAGCTCAATATCTCTTTGAGATTATGCATTATAAACTCATTTATACATAAACACAGAGTAACTTTTTAGAAAATAATTATCCTTTTTAGTTGTACATACATAAAAGAAATCATAAGCCATGAAATTTTCCAAGAGAATCTAAAGAAAACACATTTAAGAGTCTTCCTTTGTGTTCTGCTGTGTTGTTACCCTTTAAAATCATCTAGTAAGAACTTGAGTTCAAAATCTAAACTAAAAATGCACTACAGAAACCTTGTTCTTTTTCCCCTAAGAACTGTGACTGAATAAATTCAGAAATGTGACACAGGTAGGGGGTTTATGTTTCTTCTGGGAGTATTTTTAACTTGTAAGAAAACATATAAGTGAAGTCATTACAGCTAAATGCCAAATCTTGTTTCCATTGAAGGAATTGTTTGAATGCTTGCTTACTTACAAGATGACTTGTTCTTCAGGTTACAGCTCCTTTCACAAGTGGAAGGAGCTGTAACTTGTGAAACTTGTGTAACTTTCTGGTCTAGGTTAGGATGAGAAATGATGGTCAAGTGAGATGCTTGTCTGCTTGGGACAGTAATTCTTTTTAGAATCCCTGGTGGTTTAGAGCATTGTTCCTAAACTCTCCTGTAGCTAACCCTTTCCTGGAAAAACTGGCAGCTTATCCATTATTCAGCCCTCCTTCCATTTGTATATCACCCAAGAACAGCAAAGCTTTAGCAGAAAGCATTCATGCAAGTGGAAGGCAAAAGCTTTTGCTTTACTGGTGAGTTCTCAAAAGCTTAGAACCATAACCAAATGCTTCCTGTTTCATTCACTGGGGGTATGAGGAGCAACCAAGTTTTATTAATTAACCCATTCCTTTTTGCAAATTGATTGCTGGATTATGTCAGGCTGAATCCCTTGTCCTGCCTAGCCTGGCATTGTGCTGCAGCTTTGTCAGCCAGAGAATAGGCATGGCACATACCTGTGTCAGAGAGCAAATCATGGGCTATTCTCAGAAGGAACTTCAGTGAGGAAGGAAAACCTGGGCTGGCTGCACAGTACTAGACTGTGTTGAAGTTACTCAGCAAACAATTTCAGCTGCTTTGTGTTTGGCCCACAGTCTCATTTTGCACCAGCTCTACAAACTTGTATGTGTGGACAGGTGCTTAATCTGGTGTTTGCGAACTGTTCAGGCAC
The DNA here is from genome assembly GCA_013400515.1 of Erpornis zantholeuca. Taxonomy (NCBI): domain Eukaryota; kingdom Metazoa; phylum Chordata; class Aves; order Passeriformes; family Timaliidae; genus Erpornis; species Erpornis zantholeuca. The sequence goes on along the minus strand of VZTN01006691.1, from coordinate 86,579 downwards.
ATCTGTTTGTTCTTTGTGGATTTATTTTAAGCAATAAACTCACGATGTGTATCTTTGGAAAGAGAGACTCGCCTGTCAGGGGCGAGCAGAGAGGAGGCCCCAGTGGGCCGTCAGAGCAGGGCCTTGTCAGCGCTCCGAGCGCCGCCAGGGGCCGCTGCGGGAGGGGCAGCGCCAGCTCGGCCCCAGAACCGGCACGGCGGAGGGGCCGGCGCACCGCACAGCTGGCCTCTCACCGTGACACCGCTCGGCCTCCCCGAGATGAACACACGCAAAAAAATGTTGCTAGTACAACATTTTCCTGTGCAGAGTGTCACTCGTTTTTTTTCACAAGCAGCCTTGCTGATCTTACCTCAGTGATGAACGTAATCCATTCTTAAATAACCCTGATGATGTAAACTGGAGTACAGAAAGGGAGGAATTTCTTTGAGACACCACTGTTCCCCAGATTTGGTTAGGGTGGAATTGTTGTACAGTATCACTGAAGAGGCGTAGATAATGTCTCATAATAATAATTATCTTAATCATTTGGATGAATGATACCTAGGAAGAAAACAGAATGTAAGTATAAAAAGCATTGGTGGTTGGCAGGGGCTTTGTTTTCTAGGGTGAAATCTAAAACTGACTTGCCTAATTGGTTATGATCCTAAAGGTTATTTATAGGAACAGGAGTGTTTTGGATTCCTGATCAGCTCTAGATATTGATGTTAGTGATTCTTAAAAGATGTCCTATATCTTCTCTCTTGCTCACATTTTTTATTAGAAGAATTTTACACATTTATGCAGACAAATGCTTAGTCTAAAAGATGTAGCAAACACAGTAGATTATTCAGGCATTCTTATAATCAGGACTGATTTGGATGGATTTTACTCTGTAACATAATGAAGCTTGATTGATTTTACCATAAATATAGATGTACAAAACACAGAAATTGTAGAAATTTGTTCCATGCTGGTAAAATGACCGTGAGGAAGAATGTACTTTTCCTCACTACAGTTTTCTTCAGTCCTTTAGGTTATAACTCCCGACTGTCATATCCAAATGACCTTTCTTTTCAGAATCCCATTTTGAGTTTTGAGCTACCAATGAACTTAACAGACTGGTTTCCACGCCCAAGAATGAAAACCAAAAGAGAAGAAATACGAAAAATAATCCTGACACTCCAGGAACAGCAGAACAAGGACAAGAAGGGACAGAAAGACCCAAATTCAATTTTGCAGGAAAAGACAGAACAACTTACCAACAACAGCTCAGACTGAATGTTGTATCTGTTGCATGTTAGCTCCACAATCAAAATTGAAACCTACATTTTTGTCTGCCCAGACTAAAGATTTGGTGTGTTCTCTGCTCAAAGTTACTTGGGAATGTTTAATGCCTGTATAAATGTGTGTCATAAAATGGTTTAATTCCCACAAAGATGTGTATTAAGTGAGTCTGTACATATGTTAATGAGGCCAACTTTTTCAGCATTTGTAATTACTTTTTTTCCACTTGATAGGGAGCTTTTGTTATGTATTTCTGTTAATAGAACTTAAATAGCAACTTCTAAACATAAAGCAAATAAAGAAAATATAGGATGAAATGGTTACCTTTTTCTTTTTCAGTTAAGTTTTAATGTTACAGACTTAAGTAACACATAGGGAATGATTTGGTAGTGAGATAATTAATTCATATTTTGACCCTATTTAGTTGCCCTTTACAAGATTATTCTGCTTGCGCTACAAAACAATAATATGGGTAAATGTCTCAATGTACCATGGCCTCCGAGAGGGTGATTCCCATCCTCCCAGTATCTAAGTGTAGGCAGTGTCATAGTTCATAGGACCACTCCAGAGTTGGGGGTTTAGAAGATATGCATTGCAATTAAAATTCCACCCTTGCTTTAGTGGGACAGGCTAGGGAAAGGGGGAGAGTGCTCTTTGACCAGAGGTAGCCTTTCAAACAGTATTATAAAAGTGGTTTCAATGAAGTGATCTTGAGTGACTCTATTAAATCATATTTTGTGGATCCCAATTGTTGTACAGGTGTATTTTGAGACTTTCTTCATTATAAAATTGTATTTTGGTAAGTGTACTTGGAATAGCAGATTGCCCACATTACATTTTCTATGTTACAATTCTGAATGTTACATTCATATGTGCTTTATCGAAGTAATGAACATTTAAAAAGAAAAAAAGTGTATGATTACTATTTTTTCTAATATCCATGCAAAAAAACCAAAATATCAGTGTTCATTGCTTGCTTGTTTGTTCTTGGCTTTAGGTAGCATCACACTAGAGACTTGCTTGGATATCTCCAGTGTATTTTGATTTTACAACAATCTAAAATGCCATTGTTGCTTACACTGCAAACATAGCCTTTTTTCCCAGTTCTAGAAAGGCTTTGGCATTGAAGTGGGAAAAGTAAGAAAATATTTGTGCAAGGATACAGATATCTCAATTTTTCTACTAGTACAGATATCTTAGAAGGGAACCAGAAAGTGTCACTTCCCAGGAAGGAATTTGTGGGGGTAGAGAGGGATCTTCTATCTCACCTTGCAGATAATATTTTCTCTCTTGATTTTTCTACTGGGAATGTCATTTACCATTCCCTTCTCCTGAAGAGAAGCAGGAGAGAGTTCATTAGCTGAACTCTGGGCCCCTTGAGATTTATTTTTGTACACAACATCAAGTCTAACCCAGTACTTCATGGCTTCCATGAGTTTTCATTCTCTCTAAACCCTGAAAACACGGCTGCTAGTGACGTTTCTTCCAGGGCATTCCTGCACAGAGGACTCTCTCTGACACCCTCTGTTTACAGGGGGTTCTCTCACCGAGGCAGTGTTGCACACAGAGCAATACAACTGTGGGCTGCTAATCTTTTGTACAGATAACCTGTGGGATTTAGGGGAGTTGTACATTCCCTGGTTTCTCTTGCGTAAGCCTTGGGCCCCATGGAGAATATGTAAGCACCACATATATGTGTTCTGTTAGAGATGACTCCTGCAGTTTTCCTGTTGAAAGAATGTGGGAGCAATTTCCTGGACTACAAATTAAATACATAATGTGCACACCTCTGAGTTGTTTCCTCCTTCAAATTTTTATCCAGTGTTCTTGCCATTGTTGGGGAAAACTAGGGATAAAAAAGTTCCAGACTCTGGAAATGCAGGGTCTTGCATATCTGACTTTAGTGCAACTGACATACTAGAATAGTAGTTTATACAAGAGAGGGAAGGAAAATAATTTCTTTGAAATAGAGGAGAGACAATTGCAAATAGAGTGTATTCCCTCCTAGTCTAGTCTTTCCCAACGGTATGTTTTAATTATATGGAATATATCCACATTTCATCTATATAGTAGTTTTCCTTTTTCTAATATTTGTGATGCAGGTTCATATTTTGATGCCGTAGAACTATTTGGTTCTCTTACTGGGAATGGCCTGGTGCTTCTTCTTTTTCCTTTCTCTTTCCTGTCCTCCCCTTCATCTTCCCTCCCTTTTCCCCTTTTTCAAAGCTGTGAAGAGAGTGCTGGATTTACTATCATTCAATGTTTAAGGTCTCAAGATCTTCAGTTACATACAGCAAGCTAATATACATGTTAAATATAGGAAACTTATTTTTTTAATAAAATGTGACATTACTAGAAAAACCCTACAGAATTAAGAATGAGTTATTTAAAACCTTCCTGACTTGGTTTAACAAGCTCACTACTGCATGTGCTTGGTAAGTGTTTTTTGTTAACAGGATGGTGGGCAGTGCTGCAGTGTTTTGCAATCTTAACAAGTTTTACCAGTGCCTTTTCTGAATGAGATTTATTCAATGATAGTTAGTAGGGCGGGGACTAGATAAATTTATTTAATAATCACAGGACAACACATGCACTGTATGGAAAGTATATATGGTATATTTCTTTAAACCATTTAGGATTACAAGTGCTTTAGGAGTTGCCTGACTGCATTCTGCAGTTTAAGGGATCAGATGGCCACCTAATTAAATGTATCTGTTTGTATTGTTTTTCAGGTTGGGTAGAATAACAGTTAGGAATTCTTACGAAGGTTTTAGATTACTTAGCATAAAAAATGCATGTACATGTGGTGCACATTTGCAGGATAGCTGCAAAAGCAGAAGAGACATTTAAGTAGTCCCTTGTGACATTTCTATTTTTCCTGCTGAGAAACTGAGCACACTCTTTAAAGACCAGAGACTTCAAACAGAATTGATTTTTGGGGTTGCACCACATTCTTCTCTTGGAAGAACCTGACTTCCAAAACATTTGGTACAGAAAGAGGGAAAAATCAAGCATTTACAGCAAGATGAGGAAGTTATGCTGTTGATTTTTCTTTCTTTTTTTTTTTCATGTCTTGCATAGCAAATGAGTAAAGCCGAATATCTATGATTTTTAATTTCTATTAATATAAGTACCTCTGGAAACTGAAATAGTAGACTTCTCCTACAAACAAACAGCAGCAGTTTCCTTAATTTAGTAATTCATTATTTTAATTTTCTCAGATTTTTAAATAGAATGTATTTTTGGTCACTGGTTAAAGTTTTACAATAATAGCATGACACTTGTATTTTAACATATGAACAGAAATAGGTATAAAGATGGTTGTTCTTTGCAGTTCTGATTCTTGGGAATGATGAGATATACTGGAGTCTGGATAAAAGATTTTATTTTTATTTTGGTACAACACTTCTTACAACAGTCTGTCTTTAGTGGTGCATACTCAGTACCTCTGAAGAACCTCTGTGCAGTGAGTTGGGTTCCCAAAGGTACTTCTTCCATCTACATCTTTATTTCCCCATCTACATCTGGGAATCAAAGGGGAGCTGATGTTACAAACCACTCTTTGAAACAGTAAGAGTGAGGCAACAGCCATTTTACTTATCTTTTACCACCATATTTTTGAAGTGAATCCTTTCTGCTTAACTCAGTAATGCCTGCTCAAAGATGTGATGAAAGATGTCTGTTTTGTAGGCTCCAGTCTGGTTAAGGGAGGATGTAATCTGGAAGGTGATTGTTCTCTCAGTTGTGGTCTGACAGGCTTGATTTTGCTTGTTTTTAACAAATTTGCATTTGGAGTTGTGCAACCCTGTGGTTGCAAAAGGAAACTGGGTAATGTACACCATTCCTTAGGGATTCCTTATTCAGTTGTGAGAGTCATTGCTAGCTACAACCTAGATTCAAAAAGCTAGGCTGTTTCTTTGCTAGGTTTTTTCCCTGTTTGTTTGTTTGTTTCTTTAGGGTTTTTTTTTCTGTGAGACTCATAGTTGATGTTTCTGGGGGAGAGTATGCAGTGATATTTGCAATGCCTGATGCTTAAAAAGATAGATGAGCTACATTAATGCATGAATATATGTGAACAGAAGGTTATCTGGATTTAAAAGTATCCAATTTCCAGTAAATGAGACAGGCTTGACTTACCTGCCTTCTTTATTTTTGTCTTCCCTCCTCTCTTAGTTGTTAATGCTTGTTGCTTATTACCTAACTTTCAGGTTCTTTGGGGTATGACTTTACCCAAATAATCATCAGGTAAGTAGTTCAGCCGTGGGAGGAAAGAAAACTTACGCATTTTTAAATAAAAGATTCTTGTATATCTGCAGCAATATGGCTGTACTTTATAAATAGATGGTTTATTTACTTATCTTTTACCACCCCACGTAGTACATCTGTTCATTTGAAGTGTCATAGTTTTAGATGATAGTTAAAAGTTCCATTTTCAGGACCAGGTTCTCTTCTACTGTAAGCTGGCTGGTAATGGGAACCAGACCAGTTTGATTCAGGTGAGTATTTGTTCCCCATAAGCTGTAAGGATCCACCTGGAGGAAAAGCACCATGCTCTGGCCAGCCTGAGCTTCCTGCATCCAGAGTCTTGAAATTAAACACCCAGAAATTAAAACATGTTAGGTTTCCTCAATGATGTAACTTAGGGAAATTTATCAACTGTTTAAACATATTTCTAAGTTTAGGAACTTAGTTTACTTTTGCACATATACTGATGTCAACTAAATATACTATAACTAAAGATGCAAATGCTGTCCTAGAGCAATAGTTTGCAAATTGTTAGCAAACCTCTACCCCATTTTCCTCCAGATGTAACTGTTTAAAACAAGCTCTGTGACAGTGTCTGTTTACATCAAGCTTCTTCTTCCTTACATAAATTTTGAAAAACTAGTGTGTTTCCCGTATCTTTATGTGTATGTGAGAAATGTGGTGGTAGCCTGGACAGGGATGTTATTATACATTGGACCAAACCTATGACATTAATTATAAGAACTCTCAGGAAATACTTTGTTTGGAATTTCAACTTTCTCAGATCTAAAGATTTAGGAATAGTTTGGGTTGGAAGATCATCTTGTTCCAACCCTGCTGCTGTGGGCAAGGACACCTCTCACTAGACAAGCTCAGAGACCCATCCAACCTGGCCTTGATGAATGCACTGTTTATGTAGCACACTGAAAACAGTAAGTAATTTTAGTTCTAGAGAACTTTGTATTTGCATCTTCAGGCCAAAAAATTCATTCTCTACTATACATCAGTAATATCCCAGATAGTGGGCCAATTCTGTAATACAAAAAAATCAGGCTAACCCCAAAAGAGCATGATTACAATATGGCATATTTCTCACAGAAAATAGCACTAAATAGGTCATAAATTGTACTGGAATGGAAACAAATGCAGTATGTTTTTTACTTAAATGTTCCTCAGGCCTGAAACTTAAACTGCTTTGTAAACAGTATTGTAATAATATCTCCATGTTACAAAAGGGCATTAAAAGGTCGTGAGAAGTCACACAGCTTCCTCCCGTCCTATAAAACCACTGAAATTTCTAGACTTCAAACAAAATTCGCACTGCAAATGAATGTTTAGGTTCCCAAATCAAGAAGACATTTTTAAGCAAATGTCTGTAACAATGTGTTGAATGTGTTTGTATGGACAGCTTATGATGCAATATTTAATTAAAATGTCATACAGCTTTTTAAATTTTTTTCCTTACATGGAAGCCAGGTCTTTGTTTTGCAGGGACAGTGTTCCATGGATGAATATATTAACTAATTTTTTGCACTACACCTCACTGTATGGTCTTTTTGTGAGTTTTTCTTATGCTGTCAGTTATTCTCCATCTTTCATACATGATTAATGAATTTGAATGCAGTATAGTTAGCCTGATTTCTGAATTGCTTTCTCACTTGCATCCCTGTGTCTTGGTTGTCTGTGTAAAGCAAGTAAGTTCGTGGAGTCAGCGGAGGTTCCCTTTCTCACAGGGACATTGTTGAATTCAATTATGTCAAATGTTGAAATTTTTTCAGGCTGGTTAGATGCTAGGTGGGGTGAACTTGGCTTCACTCTTACTTTGTCCAGTTGGAGTTGCTCCATATCATTATCTCCATATTGCACGTTGAGTGCTGGACTTCAGGGAAAGATGTTAAAAGCATTTAACTAAGTTAAGCTACTCCAAACTGCTGAAATTCATGCTTCAGCTACTCTCACTTGTAAGCATTGAAAAGTAAGCTTAAAAAGATGCATGTGGTTTACATAGCTACTTGAGAGAAACCAGTTTTGTGGTTAAGAGAACTCTTTGCCTAGACTGAAATTCTATTGACCTGAGATTTATCTGAAGCCAGTGTTTAAGTGAGTGTTTATTTCTGTCTTCCAATTTTTGCCTAGTTCTTTACACAGCGGAGTGCTTTCAACCGTACTTACATAGAGCTATTTTCTGATTGCTCTGGGTTTGTAAATTATGGCAAATCTAAACATCTCAAATTGAGCACCTGAAAATAAGAACATAGTTAATGACAGCTGGAAAATATTCATAAGTAACTTGCTAAATGGATAATATTCCTATAGCAATAGCTCATGTGCCCATGTTTGACAAACAGTATTTAGATGATTTTAAAAATACTTTTTTTCATTACATTCTCATTAATAGCTCATGGATGTCTTGGATGTCTTTACTGTGAAATTTTAAGTTTTCTAAACACTGTATTAGCATCTGTTGATGCTGAAGAAAGCATCTGAAAAAAACACTATGTGTGATCACATAGAAGTTCATACATGCAAGTGGACTAAATTAAGACTCCTACAATTCAACAATTTTTGGATGCTTCTGACCTTCGTGGTGCTTCTGTTTGTCTTGTTTAATGTGTATGTTGCATTGTGCACACTTTGGTTTTTCTGACTTCCTTTGTCAGTATATGATGGTCACTCACAGAACTATTTCCACAGTTCTCGTTTCTGTTACTCCATAAGTGGTCATAGTATGTTTTCATTTTCTTGCTTCCCTAGATGAAAACATGTGAGGGGAGAACTTGTTCTGGTAGTTGTTACAGATTTTACCCAAGCACCACTTGTCCCTTGCCGTTTTCTGTCCTTCCAAAGCCCTGATGAGATCCCTTGTGTACTGGTTCCTCTCCCAGTCTCTCTTGGCTCTTCTATCTGTTAATCTTTTATCATGGCTCTAAGCTCAGTTCTTAGTGTACACTCCAGAAAAATGGCCAGTGCTGTTTTTCCCTATATGATCCTGTGTTGCCAACTTCATCAGCAGAGAAGCTGAGGAAGTACAGGCTGGATGAGCAGACAGTGATGTATTGAGTAAGAGCTGAACATCTGATCCATGGTACAGTATCTGGTTGGAGGCTGGTAGCAAACTGACCAGACGCAATGGACACTGACCGAAGGTTTCTCTGAGCATCAGGAAACAGTTTTTTACTGTGAGGGTGACCAAGCACTGGCATGGATTGCCCCAAGAAGCTGTGGAATCTCCATCCTTGGAGATACTCAAAAGCTGTCTGGATGTGGTCCTAGCTCTAAGTGTCTCTGCTTGAGCAGGGGCTTGGACCAGATGACCACCAGAGGTCCCTTCTGACCTCGGCCACTCTGATTCTGTGAGCTTGCTCAGAGTTCCCATACTTGGTGTGACACCTGGCTGACACTGCTGCAGCGGGAGTGCCGCAGTTCCAGGTGTGTTCTGAGAATGAATTTATCGGAGGAGGAAGTCAAGGCCAGCCCACAGCTGATGCTCATCAGTTCAGTGCTTCACTACATTTGGCTGCATTTCAAGACTGATGGCAAAAGGCACATCTCTGGCATAAAACACAACTTGCTTGCCAAATTTAAAACTATGCTACAAGTCCCTAGGCAGCTTTATTAGACAGTATAATCCATGTTACTGTTCTTTAACAGTGTGAGCAGAACCATTTTAGCTAGCGTTCAATTTGCAGCAAATACCTAATTTGGAAAACTTTAAACTAGGCAGCCAAAGGTTAGTGGAGGTATTACAAGCAACTGAAAGCAAAACACAGCAGGTTTTGATACCTGCTATTTTTTCTGGAATAATTTGAGTAGTAGTGCAATTCCTAGAACTATTCCAAACAGATAGGTGATTCAGATTATTAGCACATTTAGTAACTGAGTCAGAACTGGACAATTTGGCACTCTGGGCCAAATAAGCATGCCAGGAGAGAGTGTCATGCTACAGTGAGTGTTTAACTTCTCAGTGATGTTTGCCTTACCTTGTGCCTAAAGTCCTACCACAAAGGGTTGAAGAGCTGGTGGTGGAATTTAAGTGTGGGTGTAAAACCCAGCTCAAGGGCTGCTCACCAGCAGGAAAGCACTCAGGGTGAGATTTAAGATAATCTAGTTATCCCACATATCTGAAGGGAATGGGGAAGCAACTTGAGTCTGTCTGTGCTTTTGATAGCATTCAAATGCATGTGTAACTGTGCTGTGAAGGAATAGAGAGATCTGAGTCAATATGCTGCTTTGGCAGCCTATTTTTCTGGTAAAAGACTATTTTTCCTTCATACAGTAAGCAGTGGTCCCCTGGCAAGTTTGTTGAGTGGTTTGCCCAGATGGATAGCAACAACAGAGTTCACATCTTTCAACAAGCAGTGTAAATTAAACTCTCTTCTGTATAATAAGCCCACAGTGATAAGGGAAGGCTAGACAGGAGGGAGGTACCTGCAAGAGCTTTGCATTCCTACCTCAGCAGCATTAGCAATCTTCCTTTTAAGCATTTTTCTCATGCATTTTTTTTTCTCGCTTCTTACATCAACGTGAAGCTAAGAATTGTGAATTAGGTTATTGCAGACCTCCTCTGGTCCCTGCCCAAAGGTGTATTAGAATTTCAAGGGGATTGTTTATTCCCCTTAAATTATTCTTTCCCAAGACTAGCTCAAAAACTAAAGTTAAAAATACCTAAAATGAACAGTCTGAAATGGGATGGAAAAAAAAGTCCTCAAGGTATGTTTTAAAGGACATAATTGTTCAGGAACAGACTAGATGAACAGTGGCTTTTACAGAAAGATTTACAAGTTACTTAATAACCCCATAGAATTCCCTTTGCTAGGAAGCATGAGAAGGTCTCAGTACCATGATCTCAGTACTGAATCCATACTAAAGTTCATTTAACTGCAGGTGAGTAGCCCCTGCTCCATGAAGGAAGGACAGCCCAATTCCTGACATCTACAGATTACCTATTTACTGCAGGCTACTTTTGTTTTTCAGCTGAGCCTGTGGTTATTTTATTGACAACTGCTGTTCAAAAGGAATTCCATATAGGTGATTACAGAGAGCATCAAGGGGGAGTGAGGGCAGGAAGCTAAAATTAGCCAACCCTATGGTCATTGCTATTGTGTTACTGTGCGGCTTTTCCACTTTCCTACACTAGAGCTCCTCCCTGTCCTCCAGATGATGTATCTAACCCAGTGGGGCCCATTCTCCTTTTAAATATGTGTGAGAGTGGGCCCATGATATCTTTGCCAGAGAGAAGCTTCAGCAGAAACAAAAGAAAACTCTTTCCCCAGAGACATGGGGCGTGTTGTACCAGGAATGGAATCCATCTGTCTTCAAATACTGGGATAGCTCCAAGAATATCTTCCAGCTACCCTGGGGTACTGTAATCTCATTTTCCTGTCCTCACCATTTGTGTTTATAGAATGAATCCACTCACAGAAGTAAAACAAAAAGCAGTGGACTTCAGAAGGATTGCAAGTTCACAAGTCAGGGATTCCCCTTACCTCCTTTCATGCTATTATTTATGCAAGCCTTATTCTCTGGAGCTACACACAATTCAAAATAATCTATTTGCTTAATTGAATTATCCTTTAAAGAGAGGAAATTGAAAAATGGGTTCAATCCAAGAGACTTACTCCCAGTCAAAAAACAGCTTCAGAAACCAGTCACACATTGCTAGGGGTGAAAATGCAAAACCATCAACCTTCCTAAACTAACATGTTGTCAAAGAAGAAACTATTAATGAATTGAAATGAAACAGGAAGACTTTAAATAGGAGCTTTTACCTTAAAACATAATGTCTAAATTTTTTTGTAACTTATAAGAAGCTGTTGAAATACAGAAGGCCTGTGGAAAAGTTGGAATATTAAAAAAAAATTCAGGTGTAGTCAAAATAGGTGTTCATGTAAACTGCAGGAAAGGGGAAAAAAAGGATCATTTTATTACTGTCAAAATTGGAGAATTATGTATGTGCACATAACATTAAGTGAAAGGGAGCAGATAAAATAAGACTTACATGTTTATTTCCAGTAAATAATTTACAATGATAAAGAAATAAATGTTGTTTATCTTGAGTAAGCCTGCTTGGAAAGAAACCAAAGATTGATCCTGGAAGGAACATCATCTACTGCTAAGATCCCAGCAAAATTTCTCTGTCTCTGAACATAAGCTGCTAAACCTTGAGCCAGTTAGAAATGTTCTTTTGCAAACATATGAGCAAGCTATTCTTTATCCAGACAAATAATAGAAAAATTGTGCTGGCAGCTTCAGTAGCCACATTTGCAAACTTTGCATATAACCAGTGACTGTAGTTTTTATCAGAAACTGATTGTAAAACTATAAAATAATTTTTGGGGAGTATCTTAAGTGTTAAACCAGAATACTCAGCTGTTAGGAAATGCCAAGAGTTAATGCTGTCAAGTTGTGAGGTATTTTACCATGACCAAATGACACAGATACAGTGTCTTTACATCACCTCCATATACACTTAGAGGTTGCCAACAAAACTGTGTAAAGTGAATGAACTTCTGGCCTCATACTAAGTCATTGGCTGTGACTTAAGTCAGTCAGTGCCCATGGACATTTTTACAGGGAGAACTTTAGCCATTACATGAGATGTGTAAAACCGTTGTAGGGATGTGTAATCCACAGGCAGAGCCAGCTAATGCCAACACCATTCAAACACAAGGCTTCTGCCTGGAGAGATGCATGCAGTAAAGGCTTGTAATCAATGTCAAACCTGATTTTTGCATTTAATTTTTTATCATAAAATGTGGGGAGAGAAACTGAGTGGTCATGATACTGAACACCTAAGAACAACCATCTCATGAGTGAAATTTCTTATCATGCAGGTGTGAGAGCCTTTACCTTTTCCTATTTATATTGAATAGTCTGAAGTTTGATCCACTGAGTTATATATAAGAATTCACTTCCTTTGAAATTTAAGTAGGATGTGATATGATATTCTTTGAAATGAAAACATGTAATATCCTCTTAGGGTTTTCTGAGAAGTCGCCTGGAGTCCTTTACCTGCTCATCCTTTCCAACTACCATTTGTCAAGGCCAGACTGGATAGGGTTCTGAGCAACCTGGTCAAGCAGGTATCTCTGCCCATGGCAGTGGGGCTGGAACTAAATGATCTTTAAGGTCCCTTCCAACCCGAATCGTTCTGTGATCCTGTGAATACAAATGTAAAATCCTCTTAGGGTTTTCTGAGAAATCCTCTGGGGTCTTTTACCTGCTTATTCTTCCAAACTACCATTCAACAGCTCTGACAAAATATGATGGCTCCTACAATTAACACATCTTTTTAAAAAATATGTGGCAGCTTTATTGACAAAAGATGTTTGCTATCCATAACAACATGCATTCATATTGAAATGTTCAATTTTAATATCAGGGTGATGAAGACACCTTGGACATCTGGACTATTGTCAGTTCTTTGCAGCAGGGCTACAAGAGGTGCATGTGTATGTCAAATGTCAAAATGTCATACTGCCTTGTAGTGTTGATCTTTCTGCCTTTGGAATGCCCATGGAATTCCTGGCAGGCCATCCAGAACACGACGTTTGCACATTTAAGGCAGTGCTAATATAGCTCTGGTTCCACTGAGAGTCCCCCTTGTAGTGCACAGTGTGAGGCTGCCCCGGGTTCAGAAGTGCTGACACACCACCTCTGTGCGTTGCCACTTGCAAAAGGAGGCTTCTCCACTGCTGTTTGCCCTGCCTGGTGCACTGAGGTGTGGGAGGAACAGGGTGATGCCAACGGCACTCTGCTCTCCCTCCCAGTCTCGAACTGCATCTGTCCTTATACAGCTATTAATCAAAGACTGGTTGGCAGCTCCAACCCATCTGCACTGTTTCTGGTGTTCTCAAAAGCCTTGGTTAGACTGAAATGAGAGGTCCACCCAATTTTCCTGGGAATGAAGCTGGAAATGCTCCTTACATACAGGCAAGGGGTATAATAAAACATGTTTTGCCTTGTTTTCTCTTTCCACTTTCCCCCCTCTGTGCTTAGGTTGAAGTTCTTGCACTCAGATTTCACATGAGAGCTTTCCTGTATTTTCCCTGAAGATTCACAGAACAGATGTTGATGTGTCTTGGGTTATTTTTAAATTTCCCAGGGAGAAAAGAGGGGAGAGAGTAGAGACATGCTTCTTCCGATGAGGGAGAGGCACATCAGAGGGTGAGATAGTGCTCAGCACTGCTTGGATTGTTTACACTGAAAGTATGTTGTTGATCATTTCCTGACATTATATCCTGTTTTTCTAACAGAGGTGGCTTTAGCCAGTCACCAAATTTATATTTTCATTTACTTGCCCATTCACTTTTTTTTCCACAGGTAAAAATTATCCTTATCTCTCCTTTACAAATAAAACTAAGGCTGACTGTACAAAGTACTGAACTGAAAGGTAATGCCAAAGACAAGCTTCCATTCTCCAGAAGTTAAACAATGTTTTGATTTGTCCAAACTGTTAAACATTCTAAATTATGTCAAGTGAAGATGCAACCATCAAATTCACCTTGCCACTTTGCAGGCATGTGGAATATTTTATAAACCAAAACAAGCTCACAGCACATTTCAGGAGTTGTAGGAATGTTAATCTGGACGCAGGATTTAACTCCACCCATGCTCTGCCCAGGATGCAGAATTACTCATGCACCTAATGTACTGCCATTTTCCTTTACATGTGGACATCCACTCTGATCCTTGACAGAACCCCCCGAGTTTCTCTAGGTTCTCCCTAGAGATGCTGCTGGGATTTCTCTTTGTCCTCTAAAAGAGGCCAAGGCGTTGTTACGACTATGTCATCTACATGGACAGCTATGACTGGAAGAAATTTGTGTAAATTATTTATTAGCTAGTGGCTGTACCCACAGTGTCCCTGGTGTTTTCCAAACACTCAAAAAGGATGCAGTGAAGCATACCCTGCTTTAAGAAAGGTAGCTAGGGCTGCAAAATCAAGGAAAACACAAGATTTTGAAGTATGAACCAGTTTGTCAGCAAAATATGTAAGAATGAACCATCAGGTGGAGAACAAGGAGGCTTTGCACATACAGTCGTGGTCATTGTGCTACTCATGAAGTATTGTGTGGAGAGAGGCACAGAGCTATGGGAAGGCTGACAAACTACCTGGCGACGCTAGGAATGATTCGTGGTAAAGCCAAGGGACAGGGAGGCGACGCAAAGCTGCCGCACGGGAGGGGTGGTTGTGAGCAGCACCCGCGGTGTGACACCCTGGCTGAGCATGATGCAATGCCATGCAGTTGGGCCACTCTCCCCAGGTCACCGCAGCACACCAGCCACAGGGATAAATAGCTGGGTGTAGGCACATGCCCGGGAAATCCCGCAGAGCCGAGGCTGGCCCTGGGCTGCCTTGCAGCAGGTACGGGTGGCACAGGGCTGGGACAGACGAAGCTGTTCTGCCTTTCAGCAGAGGGTACGACCATCGCTGCTCCCATCCGTGTAACATCTGACAAGGCAGAACCCTGGGGACGCGGCAGGGACAGCCCAGGACCAGGGCCAGGGGGAGCCTGGGGGAAGAACCGGGCTGAAACAGCCTCTGACTTCCAAGGTTTGTGCAGCAGGAGAGCCGCCACCTGCTCGGCACCTTTCTTCATGGGACGATGTTCAGTAAAGACAAAGGCAGTCCCAAAATAAGTCTTTATGTAACCGCATGGTAAAAAATAGAGAAAGAGACCCAACTCGCACAAAATAACCACGGGCCAGTCCCTCAGCACCACCTCTGCCGCGGAGGGCGCGGGCTGCGGGCTCG
>VZTN01006691.1:23973-71174 GCA_013400515.1 Erpornis zantholeuca | reverse complement strand
TGCGATCGGCGCGGGCGAGGCAAGGGCCGGGCCCTCGGCCGGTGAGCGCTCCCGCCAGCGCACCGCGGGACGGACCTGCCGGAGCCGGGGCTTCCCGGCGAAGTGCGGTCAGAATCCCTCTGGACTTTGCTTCCTTAAACTAATTGACATGGGAAATTCTTTCCTTTGTGGGCTTGTGTGCTTTTTTTTTTTTTTTAGTATCCTCTGTGAAATCCCATCCCCGCGGAGTTACAGCTGAGCTCCCCTCCTTGCTTCAGAAACATTTCTGTGCCTATGTGTCAAAGAAAACAAAATTTTTACAGCCTTTACTGGCCGAACACAGTATGACTGGTAGTTCAGTGGAAAAACATCTTCTGGAGTATTACTGCTTGAAGTACTTTTGCAGGCGGAGGTTTTGGAGAGCAGCGTGTGTCACCGTGATGTACAACTAAAAACCAATACCTCACTCATTCCTGTAACTTGCATTCACTACTGAATAGGAAAAGTTAAAAGGGTTCGTCCCCTTAATGGTCTGAAATACCGTATCTGAAATGGTCAGATATATTGTTGGTGCTTGGCTGATACTTGGCTCTCAGGGTCTCAACTAGTAAATGCCGCCAGAGGCCTGTAGGATGGAGATAGCTGAACTGATAGATGACTGGTTCTGTAAAAGGATGGTTGTTATCTGTCGTTTCAGCCAGTGCTGCTGGCTGTCAGCCCTGTCTTTACAAAGGTGCAGAGAAGTAGTGTGTCGTGACTTGTGCCCTGTCGTGCTCCCGGAGGGAACAGACCTTTGAGGCGACCTAATTTCTTACAGTTCAGTTGTCATCTCCCGGCTGCGGGCTGGCCTATGGACGGGGTTCACAGCCATCCGAGTACAAAGGTTAGGCGAGGGACTGAGTCTTCCTTCTCCTGCAAGTGTGACAAATTAACAGGGTGGAGATGAACTCGTGAGTTAAATGTCATCTGCGCTTTTTAACTTTATTTTTTAGTGAAAAAAGCCCAACAAAAATATAAATCTTTCAATTTTTAAAATCTTCATTTTGAAAATTTTAAAGTATAAGCAAATGTCTTGCAGTATTTGTTTAAATATAATAAAACTGCTAACACAGAAGTTAACTTTTAAATATATGGTTTATTAATTAACTTCAAAAGAAAGATCTCAGTGTTGTTGAGGTGGGAGAGTAAATATCAGAATTATCAGAGCACAAGTTCCAAACCTTTGTGATGTTTCTTTTAATAATGTAGAAATTAAGATTTAGCTTGACTGTATTTTTAGTGGATGTGTTTTTAATGTCTCTAAGTTAATAAACTATTCAGTGAAGGTACAGTTATGCCTTTGACTGTAAAACTATAAAGCCAGCAGTGCAAACATAAAGGCAGTAAACTTTCCTGCGAGGCTGAATAGCTTTCTGATTAAAACCATGTCAGTGTTAGCTTGCAGAAGTTCTAAGTTGAACTAATTTCCCTACCCCCATTATTTCTAGTCGGAGTGGGCATTCCTTTATAATCTGCACTAAGTACTGTGTCCTTCAGCCTCCGGCATTGCCATGTGCCTTTGTTTTGATAATGGGTCAGTATTTTGACCCATTAACAATAACGTTCTCATAAGGAAGGTGAAATAGTGCTTCCTTGTGCCTGGTCTGCCAGGGTGGAGAAGGCTTTGTGACCCAATCTAGCCTTTGTATTTTTGTGGTGTTTGATAACACTGGTCTGAGGAAAGATTTCAGGTTTTAGAAATTTTGACAGTCATATGAGTGATGTGGCAAAGCTGAGTAGGGACTAACTTTTTATCAGTACATAATGCAAAAGCATGCAATTAAGCTGGCAGGTTCAAAATGAACAAAAGGGGTGTGTTTTTGGTTTTGACCCAATGTGTGGTTAGTTAAGCTTTGGAAATCCTTTCTGAAGCATGTGGATATTGAAAGTTTACAGGGACTTGAAAAGCAGACTGACAAATTAATGGAAGAAAAATCCACTAAGGCTGACTTGTGCAGAGTACTTCAAGTAGTTCAGGGAGTCACCAAGCTGAGCATGGAGCCTGGGACAATAGACTGGGAAAGTACTTATTTAATTATTTATCAAATTTTTATATTAATTTCAGACATTGACATAGTGCAGATAACAGACCTGCTGTCTGACCCAGTAGGGCTGCTCTTAGGAAAATTGTTCATTTGAAGTAAGTATTTGAGAACAGCTGAACCAAAGAGACCAGGTCTAGAGATAGCAACTCTATGTGGTAATTCTCAGGAAATTATTATGAGTCACCATCAAACTGGAAGTTAGTTTAAACTAAGTGGTGCTGGGGGCAGTTCTGGAACCTTTGTACTTGTTGTCATTGATGTCTCTGATCAACAGAAATATCACAAAATCTGAAGGAGACTGAGCAGGGCTTTCAGACTGTGTTTTTGATGCTCTGCTTTGGAGGACAGGAGGTTTTTGATAAGTTTGAAGGCAGTAAATGAATACAAGACACTATTTTCTGGACGAAGATCACATAATGTAGATGGGTAAAGTCGACTTGGCAGCAGCGCCACAGAAGGAGATCTGAGGGTTATGTGGGATCACAAGAAGCACAGGGATGCAGTACTGCTGAAGTTCAGAATTTAGCTTTTTGTACTAGTGCAGCTTAAGTTAACAGAATAATGTGTCCAGTTTTGGCCATAGCCTGTTAAGAAAGATAAATTCCACTGTCTTCCATCTACCACAAATGGTCAGTAGGGCTTAGGAAGGTCTTGGAAAACGTATCTGCAGAGACTGTGTTTGGAAAGTGTGTTCCACAAAGGCTATACAAGCTCCTTTCTAGCAGATGATGATGGGACAGGAATATTCTACAGTCTTGAAATTAGTGAGGAGTGGTCTGTGTTCTTCTGTGAGCAACTGCATCGAAAAAGATGAAACTAGTTTGCACCAAAGACTTGATGGAAAGTCTTAAAATCTCTTATGCCTTAGAGAAAACTGAAAGAAATGGAGGTTGTGCAATCTCATTTCTGCCAATATTTTGGAAAGTCAAATAGGACTTTTGTTAAGGATATATTAAAAACGTTCTTCAAAATTGTTTTACTTGTTCTCATGCAGGGGCTTGAGCTTGATGATTTCTTCAGGTGCTGTTTGTATTCAGGCTTGAATTTATGTGGAAAAAAGTAATTTCAGTATTCAAAAGATGCATAGTTTCTGTGATAAACTCCTAGAATCCTTCAGTTGCTGGCCATCTCATATTACAGCTTAAGGCATTTAGTTTTAAAATAATTAGTGTTGAGGCAAACTACTGCACTTGACAGCAAAATGTTGTGGTTTAGGAGTATAGCCTGTAATACTGTAGGAAATGTAGGTGTAGGACCATACTGTGATTTAAACCAGGAAAATCAGAGGGATAAAACCTGAGGTATTCATCATCTACTGTAGAATATGTGGTGCGTGGCTTCAAAACTTGTGTCCTAGTGTTACAGCATCTTTAGGTCTGAAACACTTTTAAAAAGGACTTTCTAAAGTCCTTACCAAAAAAAAAAAAAAAAAAAGCCGAATATCATATGTTTCTCATTTTGTATCCACTTTTTAAAGTATGTGCAGGCATTTTAAAATGGCAACATTTTAACATAGCTTGCCAGCTATTTAAGTTTCTACTTTGCTATTTCTTGGAACGACTGTCTTACATTTGTAGTAAATATTAGTGACAGTGACTTGGGTTTCTGAAGTATTGATAGATACTATATCAGTATAAAGAACACATAGGAAAAATGTAGTTTTTGAACTGATGGCTGTTGATAAATCTTCCCCTCCTCCCAAAAAACCCCAACAGAACCAGCAGTTTTGCAAAAGTGAATGCAAAGCATCAGCAGCCTTCATGGTTTTTACAAAGGCTCTGATATCAAGAAAAGGACATATAAATCCGTGGGCACTTTAGTCTCTGATAGAATGATTTCTCTAAGTAATGACCATACAGAGTTAATATATGTATTTTACTGGGGAGAGCATGCTAAAGCTGTCTTTTGATAAGTGACCATCTTTGAACGCCTGTTCAAAAAAATTGGTTTAGCCAAAGCGAGTTCTTGCTTTTTTGTTGTTGTGTACAGAAGTGGAGCAGGGGGTGATGAGGCTGAGGAGTCCTTGGTCAGTTTGGTCCTGCTGCTGTGCCGTGGTGCTGCAGCTCCACCTGGCAACAGCATAGCCTGGCCTTGCAAAGGTGGTTTGGGACTTCTGCTGCACGCTGACTTTTTCCAGCTGAAGAGGGAATTGCAGACAGATAACATTTAACCTGCAAACGCAGTGCTGGCTGCAGCTCCTGTAGGCATGTGTGAGCTCCGTGAGCTAAATTGCAGCTACTGTCAGTAGCAGGGCATGCATGAATGCTTGATTAAGTGTGAGTTGGTGTCTGGCTGCTGAGGCTGCGCTGCAAGTCATGCCCAGGCGTTGTGTCACTCCTCAAGCACTTCTGTCAAGCCAAGGGACCTTCATCAGTGCTTCTTCTCGCTCTGCAAGTGTGTGGATGAAGGGTAATTTCTGCTGCTCCAGGGAACGAGAGATGGATGAGGCATCTGGAATTAAACTTTGTTTTTTGTGTGCACAACTTGCAATGCTGCTGCTGTGCAGAGTGGCCGGTCTACAAACTGGGATCCGGTCCTGGCAGTGCCAAATGGAGGTGTCATGAGCAGACATGGGGTAGCCACACCTGGATGTGCATCTTTTGGGGCTTGATCTACTCTCAGAGAAATTAAAAAGAATTCTCAGTCTTGAGCTGAAAGTCTGAATGAACCCTGGATTTGTAAATGCTCAAAAGAAGGCCTTAGTTATCATAAAAGAAATCTTTTTTTTTTTTAAGCAGCATCTCATAAGAGAGCTTGCTGAATTTATTTTGCAAAGGTAGTTAAACAGACAATTAAATTAAGAGTATTATTTACATAGCGGATAATTGTTTCACGAGCAAATTTGTTTTCCTTGTAATTAACAAGACTTAGTGGACTGATTTGAAATTCGTGGAGGTAAAAAAAAGAGAAGTAGAGAATTTAACAAAGCAGTTGTTCACAAAAATCTCTTCAATATTAGCAAGATCTCCGGCAGTATTTTACAAAAAAACCAGCAACTTTCTGAATTATATCTAAATGTTTCTATGGATTCCTCGGGCCTGAGCTGAAGCCATGGAAATATTGTTGCCTTCTGAGCAAGTTCAGCTTGTGATTTGTATGGTCCAGAGCTCCATTCCTCTCATCTGCTATACTGTCTTTGTTGCCATGCACTCAATAAGTTTTTGATCATGTCAGGTGCATTCTCAGTGTTCCAGATCCTAAGGAGCTCAGCTACAAGGTGGAACTGTAGTAGCCATGTTTAGGAAGAAGCAGTCTGTGGGAGGACAGCTTGTCCTTCTCCAGTCCTTAGGCATGACCTGTGAAGGAGGTCATACCTGTGGTAGGCTGATGACACCCCCTTCTAAGTTCACATCTGTGCTTTGCACAGCTGCTTGGTAGTGGGGGAATTGACAGGAATAAAGCTTTTTCACAACGTGTTTCATGCCAAAGATAGTTTTGCTGTGTCTCCTTTTGTCTTGTCTGGGTGAGCACTGTGTGCAGGCTCACTAAACCTGCTTATTGTGGTACTCTGCTTGTTTTAGGGGAGGCACTGGAGAGTTTTGGGGGAGGGATGCTCTGTAGCTGCTCATCCAATTCAAGGTTTAACAGTATGCTGTAACCTCTTGTGCTGTTGGCCTTGCTTACACAGTGCAAAGTTTCCAGGACAAGGAGCAGAACATTCAGGAATGAAGAATCTGACAAACATTTTTGATGACTTCAATTTTAACAGTTCTGTTGGGTTGCAGTTTTGTGAGCAGTTGGGCTGAGGTAATTGCCTGCTGGACCCTGAAAAGAGGAAATTTTAATGGCTGCGTCTTCTGCGCCCTTCCCAGCAGCGTGGATGGTCATGGGGCTCCTTCACGCTGCAGTGCAAACTGCTGGCTCTGCAGAAAGCAACAAATCCCATCACCTTTCTTTTTTTCCATATCCATGCTGCAGAGGTTGAGCAGCAGAGATGAGGGGAGGCAGATGAGGAGTGATAAGTCATTGCCATTCAGCTCACCCTATCTCAGGAAGCCACAACATTTTTTGCAGTCTCTTAGACCTGTGTAACCTTAACTGCCTCTACCAGAAGTTATAAAAATACCTCCAGAGCCCTTTGCAGAGAGAAATATAGACATAAAGAGTATATGTAGAGAATTTAATAGAATCATAGAATCACAGAATGGCCTGGGTTGGAAAAGACCCTAAAGATGATCTCTAGTTTCAAGCCCCTGTGGGCAGGGACAGCCAGGTAGACAAGGACAGAGTCATAGAGTAGGATGGGAGAGGATTGTAAAAGATCATGGACTTCAGAGGGCCCTAGGATAATATGGACTTTTATTACTGTGTAAAGATAAAAACACTTGGGTTTAGTACATGTGGTGGTTTTGGGGGTGAGAATGAGTGTATTTTGTGGTTTTGGGTTGGTGGTGTATTTTTTTTTGTTGTTGTTGTTGTTTGTTTTTGTTACCTGGAATCTTTTACAAAGATAGGAAAACTGCTTCTATAAATCATTGTCTCATTTTCTAGGTTCCTATTGAGTTATGTTTTTGTTGTCTGCTCATTGCTTTAAAGCCATGGCAGTGTTCATGCAGGCAGCCTTTATGGCAGGTGCTTGTGTACACAAATGGCATTCTGCAGAGCATTGTATCTCTCTGCTGTACAGCAAGGAGTGTTACTTATGTGGACATGCCAGGAATGATGCTGTTTCTCCTTCTCTCATACTTGTTGGCTTGCTACTCAATGGCTGTGCTGCTGGGCCCATTAGTCCTCTTCCAATTTTTTTCCAAAATAGAGCCTCTAATGGTCTTTACAGATTCTAGTAGCTGATCTTCTTTTGGCTGTGGTTAAGATCATTGCTTCAAATTTCAAAGTTCTTGGGAAACAAGAGAGATGAGCTGTCATAGTTGTGTTGAATTGGAGCTGTTTGGAACAAAGCACTCCTGTTTCTTCTGTACACTTGCAATTTTGCAGATGGTGGGATATCTCTGTCTTTGGTTGTCAGCCCATTACAGTACTCATGCATTTTCTCAAACACCTGAAATTAGTTATGATCAGACACTCAATCTTGGATTATTTAGACCTTGAGATAGTGTTTGGTTCACTGCATGAATGTCCTCTATTAGATTTTATTTCTTTGGATGTTTGGACATGCACTGTGGGCTTTTGAAAAAGTCTTATACCTTAGGTTTTTTTTAGATAATTTATGAAAGAACAAATTTTAAGCTTTGTTTAGGGGAAGGATGTTTTTTGAAATACCTTTTGTGTCATATTCTGATGATAATCTGAAACAAATCTTAGATTTTTTTTATGTTTTGCTGTAAAGTTCTACATCCTTTGAAAGGAAAAAGATTATTTCTTACTAATCCAGGAAGAGGAATCTTAGCTATGAAGTTTCTTAGCCTTTTATCATGCTGTACAAGTCATGTCTTGCTCAAAAGGTCAACACCCACAGAACATGTTTTTTTACAGTTCAGTGGTCTAAGTAGCTGCTTTTCTTGTGGCCATAGAATCTTTCTTATTGTCAGTGAACATGTAGTCTTTTGATGATATGACATATGATGCTATGGGTATTTCTGGGTAACGTGCTAAATTATATATATTCAAGAGCAAAGCAGCAATGGTAAACACAAATAATGTGTTGACCATATACTCTTATGGATTATTCTCTTTCAGTTTAAATCCTTGCAGATTTTTCTAGTTTTGCATACATGTATGTATTTTTTTTCAAATATTACATCAGATTTCTTTTAACTTGGAACTGAAAATAGTTTATTATAACAAATGCTGGAGTTCAGCTTCTTTTTTTCTCTTGCTACAGAGTTCTGAGTCTGTTCATGTAGTAGTCAGCCTAACGGGGTTATAACCTATAAAGCTGGTTCACAGACTTTTTTTAAATTGCCCTTTGCAGCTTCTGTTACAGTCTGGGATCAGTTACTGATCTCTTTAGAAGGAAAATGGTTTTTTATGCCTTAAAAAATGCAGTTCTATTACTTCCTGATTTTTTAGATTTTGTTGTTGTTGTTTAATAAAAGCTTGGGATTTTGAGTGAGTAATAAGTATTGGCTGCTTGAGTACATAGGATGGAAGTGAAAATTTATATGGTTAAAAAAATCCAAAGCAGCTGTTTGAGATGAGTTGTTTTCAGTATTAATCCTGGTCTCTTTATAAATCCTTTTGGAAGAGAAGAAGGCAGACAAAAGGCACTTCATGTCACTGGCATGTTTACTGAGTGACTCTGCTGCTTTAGCCCTAGGGAGGAGGTAGAAGCAGGGGAGTGGGGGAACTACTGGGAAGAGTATTTTGAGGTGAACTCCTTCTTGAGAAACACGTGAGGGCTGAAGGGTGATGCCAAGGTGGGAAAGTTTGAGGAGCTGGGAGGACCAAAGAGACCCCAGCAAGTGGAAACACTTGAAGATTGTAGTAGAAGAAAAATGCTATTTTGACTGCTTTAATGTAAAACCAGTTAGCATCAGGGGCTGCCCTTCCTGCCATGCCTGGGCAGGACTTTGAAGCCATGTTTTCCTCAGGACGGTGCTGCCTGATCCCCGTACATGTCCAGGCACTGATCCCGAGTGTGCCTGCTGTGGGTGTAAGGCCATGACGCCTTGCAATCTGGGTAAAGTATTTCACCCCAAGACAGGTAAAGATTTCGGAGTGACTTCTGAAGGTGTGCTAAGGTGTGGTTAGTTGTAATTAATGAAAGCTAATTGGCTTATGTTTTTCTAGGACTCAGCATGTATTCTCTAGCACCATTTCATTTTCATTGGTCATCTTCTTGGAAATGTCCAAGAAGTTTTTAGGGGATCCAGGTAAGACAAGAGCCATCTCAAAAGGAGCTGTTAATTCCTCCACTGTATATACTTAAGGGAGAAATTTGAATGGGCAAGATGCATCTGTGTGTGAGGCTGCTGTAGCTTTGTTTTGTTCAGTTTGATCAGCTGCTTCATTTAAAATTCATGGCCTAATTTTGCAAGAAACATCTTACAGACAGGCAAACCCACAAAACTAACCAGTAATCTCCAGACTGACAATGAAGGAGGCACATCTATGTGATAAAGAGAACTTTCTTCCCGCAAATATAGTTTTATTTTGTTTCAGGCCTTTGTGTAAGGAAAAGCTGTGTAACTGTCACACATGTAAAGACAGAGAACTGAGTTGAATGTAAAGTAATAGCTATATTTTCAGAAAAAACAATTTATGTTGTGAGAAATTATCCTAGTAATATTAGCAAGCATTTTAACAATGTTTGCTGATTGGTGGGGGTGCTGTTTATTTTTGAAGTTTGTGTTTTAGCAAACTTCAAGTTACTACTGTTGAAAAACAAGGGTGGTTTTTTTCCTTTTTTCTGACAAATCACCACTTCCCTCAAGCATCTCCTGCAAGTGTTCAGACTATGCTGTATTTCTAATATAAGTTAAAAGCTTGTACTAGTACCCACGGAAGTAAAGAAAAACTACTATATCTTCTTTATTGTTGTACTGCTGTCAAGGTCTTCGTATCTATTTCAATACTAACGAGAAAAAAATGTGGGAGAGAATGAAGGGTTTCTAAAAGTCTTCCCATAGCTGAGGAGTGTTTCCCCTTTTTCAGGTACCAGGCAGTCTTCCAAGGGCTTCCACCCAGCTGGGACAGGAATGGCATGGTGTGGAGCTTGGGTGCTGCAGGCTGTAGCAAGTAATGGGATGCAGACCTAGGTTCAGTGATAGCTGATATCACCTCTTTGCACTGTTGCATGTAATGGCAGTCTAATTTTGACCCAGATGCATGGGATAGCATTCATTTGGAGTTTTGCAGAGTGTAGAACATAATGAATACTCCAGTGTAGGTTGTTAGCATGTCACCTGGATTGGCTTCCTGGGTTGCATCGTATCTTGCCTGTCATTCATCTGCCTGGATCACTCTCTTGCAGTCTGGATCCTTGGTGGTGATATTTATTGATGGCTTCACAACGCGTCTTCCTCTGGATCAGACTTCTGTTTTCAGGATTCTGCCCTTAAAGAATCCCTGTGTAAGTTATTCCCAGGACACATGCCTTTTTATTTTTCATTTATGTTACTACTTCCAGGATATCCTGCCTTTTGTGTTTCACAACTTGCTGGCAAGGGGAAGGATTTGCATGGCGTCAGTCCTACAGATGAGCATGCAGCTTCACATGCTCTTTGTGGGCTGCATATACCAAGACAGATTGCAAATGGAGTTTGTACAATAGAGCAAGTAAAACTGGCTGCATCAGTGTGGTTTTCTGAGGATGAAAGAGATGCTGGCTTTTGCCTTACTTATCAGCCAGGCCTGGTGTTTAGTCAAAAGGGTAGTGGAGAGATGCAGGACAGAACATCTGGTAGAAGCAGAATTTAAAGACTGGAAGAAAGTTTTAATCCAAATTTGTATTTTCATCTTTGTTTTCTGCCTTCCCTTGCTGAGAATGACCAGTGTCATACCAGTTATCACTGGATTGGGGATGGCTGTAATTACTTGAAAGCTGTCAACCTACAGTTAACCCTGCTCATCAGGCTGAGGTTTGGAGAGTGGTGTGGAGGACAGACACATTTGCTGCAGGGAACATTCCTCTCATGGCAAGCTTTGTTCATGTGTGCCCAGCATGGCCTGGGAAGCCCTGCAGTAGAACGTGCTGGCTCTCCATGCGAGTCAGCAAGGAGGAATACTTTGTGTTGTTGCAGGCTATTATGAGTTGCTGCTCTGCTGGGGACTCCTTTGACAGTGGTCCTTGCACCAGATGATAACACACTGAGCTTGTGCTGGGTCAGCAAAGGTCCTTGTCACTGTGCCAAGAGCACCCTCACAAAGAAATCCCTATGCCTTTTACCACCTGAAATGCATGTGGATTCACTACATTCCTGAACCAAAGTAGCAGTCGGTCTTCCTGTTTTGAAAAAATGGAAGCGAGGAGAGTGCTGTTGCTTTGAGATGAAGATCTGATTTTCAGGCTAATTTTAGATGCAGCTCAATGTGTAAGGGGGAGGCAGTTTAGAGTAGAAGGGCTTGACAAGGGGAGTAATAACTACCAGAGGTCCAAAATTGCTAATGCAGTATTGAGCAGGGTGGTGTAGGCAGAAGCAGCATGATCTGGAGCAGTTGCTGCTGACCTGGGTGCATGCCAGACAGGGGAGGCTGAGCAGATGTGATTCACCTTCCAGCAGAGCCTTGCTGACTGGCTGGGCTCAGAGGCTCAGCACAGGGCAGGATTAGCACAGCTCCACTGGCAGAATGGGGAGCTCCAGGCCTCCTGTGTTCCCCAAAACAAAAAGCACTCCAGAGCATTGCAAGGAATTTTTTAGATGACAGTTTTAACTAAATGAAACTTTCTGTCTGGAAAGAAACTTTTTTTTTTACAAAAGGCATCATGAGGCTAGGAGAAAAGATAAATTAAGGGATGCTTAGAGAAAGGGGAAAAGCCAAGTATCAAAGAAGATGAAAATCATTCACTACAATCAAAGCACATCTTTTATTCCACTGCTACAATAGAAAAGCATGTCAGGCAAAAAATCAGTCCTCTGTCCTCTACCTCCCTGATGATTTTCAGTATAAATCTAGTTCAAGAGACCCTTAGTGGCAAAAGCTTACAGAAGGCTGCTGTAGTTATTAGAGCACTTCCTGGGTGGCTCAGCCTTCATCTCTGAAGCCACACCTGGTGTATTAGGGTTTCCTATGCTGTTATTATGGGATACGTTTCCAGAATGCTGTCAGAAGCTTCTGTATCAAAGGAGGATCATTACACAGCACAGGCTGCTGGATGCATGAAGAAATTAGGTAAACTACAGCATTCACTAAAATTTTAAATGATTTTTATAGAGTGGAATCTGAAGAAGCAAATGCTTTTTTGATAACGTTTGAAATATAGTTGTGTTTCTCTCTTTTACTTGAATGCCAGCAACTTTTGCTAATTTGTCACTCTAAAAAAAGTTGATTATTACTTAACAGGCATGAAGTGATATTTTTATTTTAGGAAATTTAGATTTGTGGTCTTCACAGGTCATAAGTTAGCCAGCATGGTTCATCCTTGTGTCTGAAGGCAGCATAGAAACTGGATGTGCAGGCATTTGCGAAGGCATTTGATTAATCTTGTTTCCTTTATTGTTCCCACGTTATTTGAGTTATTCAAGAGACATGCATTTTTTATTTTGAAGTTAGAGTAAACTATTATAGCTAGCAAGTCCTTTTTACTAATCACCCAAATAAAGCAGAAACTCTGGAAGCTGTGAATTTCCTTTGAACAGAGCATTGATACCAAAATGCAGTGTCATGTTTTTAATTTATTAATAGAAATAATAAGATAATTCTTCATCCTTTGTGTCCTTCAGTCAATAAAAGGAAGCACATACTTCCCTGTAATTGAAGACAGGTATGCTATTGTGGAGGGTGGGACTCTTTGTAAAGAGAGGTGGAGTCTCCATTAACGTGGTGTGATGAGGGTACTGATTCATATGTTGATGCACTGTGAAAAATAGGTCTCTTGGTTGGTTGTGTTGTGTTTTGGCTTTTATTTTTAGTTCAGTGAGCTGAAAGATGTATCAGTTGGGCTGCTCTGTACTACATTTTAATCTTTTTGAACTCTATTGAGTTCTTGCCTCGAGACTTCATATAGGTCACTGGGAGGGGGCTGAACCCCGTGTGATTGTTGCTGTCTCAGCACTAAAGGAGCTGGAGTTTCCTGGGTTCCCAAGGAAGCGCCTGACTTGTAATCATCCTCCAGGGTCTTCATCGTAGTCACATTCTACACAATTGTTTCTTTTACACCATGTTTGAATTTTTTCTAAGATGACCTTAGATCTCTAGTCATATGATGATGTGAGAGAACTGTACTTAAAAGCTTTTCTAGTTCTGAATAATTCAAACCCAAAAACTCATCCCCAAGGAGAATTTTTTTACTCTAGAAAGGAAATACAAGAAATCTATGAGGAGTTTACTATTAGCTTCCCCCTGCCCCTCCAAGATGATGCTCAGGTCATTCAACAGTGTGAAGAAATTTCCATCATGAAAGCAGGTTTGAAACATTTCTTTTCTCAAGGAGGAATTTGAATTAGTCATATCTAACTTTCGTGTTGAATTCCTGATCACTGTAGCTTAAGCGCCTGTGGAGCCCAAGTTTTGGGTGAAAGAAAATATATGGAAATATATATCCATATATCTGCAGTAATGAATGTATTTGCTGGAATATAAGAAGTGCTGGAGACTTGCAGACTGGAGTTCTAAATAGAATGCTTGAGTGAACTTGGCTTGCAGCACTGTAGACCACAAGTTGAGGAAGCTGAAGGGGGTGCTTTGTAAAGCCCTGAGAAAGGGAGTCATCAGGTTGTCTTGTTGTGAGTCCAGTGATGAGAAGTTTCACATGACCTCACAGTCTTTCCTTCAACAGCAGTACAGTCTCTTCTGCATTGTATTCCTCATCTTATAAAAACTACTTATGTATTAGTTTTCCATGAAAAAAAAATCAGGGCCTGTTTTGTGGTTAGCTATTCTGTAATCAACAGGGTGAGGGTCTTGCCTGTAATCAGGAATTGACTCTCAAGTGTGTCTATCAGAAGACACTAGTGCTTACCTTTGGTTGTCTCTGTGTGTATACTGAAAAAAACCCAAAGCAGTTGCTTTGCATTCTGGGTGTGAAGTCTTGCAAATCAGAGAAATACTGAACTAGGAAGAAAAAAAAAATCTAGTCTTAATTTAAAGTCTGTGTAAATGGTTAAAAGTAATTCTTCAAAACATTTTCAAAATTGTGTTCAAAATAGTTCCTGTTTCTAGTCTATGTTGTCTCTGTTTCTGCTGGCCATGTATTACTGCTTTTTCTGCTAGATTGAAAGTATTCTGTAGTTTGCTTTCCATGTAAATATTACATGTATTTAACCTGTTGTTACATCACCCTTACCGTTTTAATTTGGCAAAGAGTTGTTTAGAACTTCATGGCATTTCTGTGTGGCTGGTAGTGAGCTTTCAGAGGAAGGTTCTAAAAATGTGCAAGAAGATGTTTTGCCTTAACTTTGGAAGAACAAAGTGTCTTTGAGGTTAGAAATGAGTAATAATGTCTTTTCAGTGGGAAGGATTTTGAAACTATAGATTTAGATTGTTCTGGAATTGGAGGAAGGCTTTAAACATGCTGCTTTTGATCATGGAAAGCGTTAGAATTAAAAGAAAAAATATAAGAAGATTTAAGTATCTTTGAAGCATGCTTAAGAACTATTTCACATTATCCTCTTCTCTAATTGATTAACTGGATAATAGGTTTAAATGTGCCAAATAACAAAACCCATGGATTTTATAGCAACTGATCTGAAATGATCTAATTAAGTTTGGGTTTTTCTCTTGTCACCTGGGTGAATCCTAACGATGTATAGCAGGTTGCATTAAATTGGGCTGTGCCGACTTCTTGGAAATAGTGTTGAGAAAATCAGAATTTTCTTCAAAAATTTCAATTAAAATACTAAGTAGAAATGGCTGTTTCATGCTTTTTGGTCCTTCTCACTCATATAGGCAAATCCATTTGATTGCTTTTCTTGATGGTTTTGATATTGAGTGTATTGACTGCCTGTGGTATATGTAGACATGTAGCTGAGACATGGTTTAAATCTGTGATGTCAGTTTTGCTGATTAAAAAATCATTTAGTCTTTTTGATTTCTGGACCCCCTGAAATTTCTGCTGAGCACTATTCTGCTGAATTTCTGCCAGAAATTTCTTGTGTGGGGTCTTTGAGATATTATTTTTCCTTAATCTCCTTTTCAGAGGCTGCCAAACCAGCAGTTATTTTTAACTGTTCTTAGAGGAATGTTATTTAAATCCTAAAGTTAATATGGGCCAAATTCTGTGATCCACATCAAGTGCCCTACTTTTTAGTTGAGAAACACAATGAATGTCAACCATCCTTGAGATGAGATAGGAAACTCTGATACTAAGTTCCAGAAAGTTTGCCAATGCATCTTCTGTTACATTTCCTTTTTTCCCCTTTATGTTGCACAAACACAAGAACAAAAGAATACAGTTGTTTGGTAAATACTATATGTACACCCTTGTTTTTAAAATGCTAAAAAAATTATTTTCTGATGATCAAAGTCATTATTTTCTAGATTGGCCTTGAAGATCTGAAGTCAGGTTGTGTTCCAGTAGTTCAGGCCATGTTTGTATGTGTTTTAGATTTTTTAAATTTTTTTTATATGTATTTTTTTCCCCGAGATGTTGCAGGTAGTATCAGTTGGGAACATGAGAAAACTTGCTGAAAAAAATTTTCCAAGCTATGGAAAAAACATTGGCTTTGGGAAGGTCTGAGTTTTAAACCTGAATCATTGTGAAAATATGCTTCATGTTTTGGATATTCTTATACTGCTGTATCAAATATTTTGCTTTTAGTAAAGGGAAACTTCTATGTCTACAAAAAGATTGTATGCTCCTTGAGTCTACTTATGATTCAAAGTTCTTGCAGACTTACTTTGTTTATTTTTAACACAGAATCACAGAATGGTTTTGGTTGGAAAGAACCTTAAAATTCATGTAGTTCCAGCCCTCCTGCCATGGGCAGGGACACATTTCACTCTAGACCAGGTTGTTCACGGCCGCACTTCCAGGGTGGGGCATCCACAAGATCTCTGGGCAACCTGTTTCTTTACCTCCCCACCCTCTCAGTAAAGAATTTCTTAGAAGTACAGATCATACATGTTGGTAGAGATGTTTTTCTGTTGTTACTGGGACTGGTACTGCCTGATCTGGGGAGAAGGATACCGGGAAATGGAACTTTTGTCCTGGGTGCCTCTTGTCCTGGCAGAGGGATGAGAGAGCTTTACTTGGGTTTTTTTGGTGGTGGTATCTGTGGTTTTGTGGGGAAGTGTTAACATTACACCAATCTTGTATTTGGGAACTTCAAGCTTCTGTGTGTGAGCCTTTTACACTCCCCTTGAGGGTATTTTTAATAGTATCTTTCAGCATGTCTTTGAAACAATTTGGTGTTTTATATATTGCCCATAAATGAAATACAAGTTTACTTTTTATAATGTGATGTTGAAACAGGAACAGAAATTTTGATACATGGTTAGGTCTGCGCGATTGCAAATACTAGCTGTGCTTTTGACTTAAAGCCCTAATTCAAATCTGTCCTGTCTGACAAGCAGCAGGAAGATTAATCTCCAGAGAGAGGAATCCATACCCCAGTTTTAGACAAAACACGGTGATTAAAGTTATTTGTAGGCTGAATAAACACAAGCCTTTGTTCGGATTGCTGAACAGGGTTATGTCGAAACGTGCAGGAACAGGATTTACTCACATTCCTGTTGCTACTGCTTCCACATTTCTGATCTGCAGCATCATCTGATGGGAAGCCAGTGGTGAGTTACCAGCTGAGCATGTAAGTGATGTTTTGCTTTGTGAC
Source organism: Erpornis zantholeuca (assembly GCA_013400515.1). Lineage (NCBI taxonomy): Eukaryota > Metazoa > Chordata > Aves > Passeriformes > Timaliidae > Erpornis > Erpornis zantholeuca. The sequence goes on along the minus strand of VZTN01006691.1, from coordinate 54,781 downwards.
CTGTTTGATTAGACAACAGTATCTCTGTGTGTCCCTGCACAGCCGGGGTGAGGGCTGCTTGACAGGCACTTGGAGTGCAGTGTCCCTGGGTGGGCTGGGGAGAGCTGCCTGCTGGGGGCTCACAGGATGGGGAGTGCTAAAGCATCTTGGGACAAATGAGGTGGAACTGAAGACAATTTTAATCCTACTTTGTGTTTAGAAGGTGAAATCACTACAATTATATAAGCTCTGAAGGGTGGAACTCATGTTTACCTGGTGTTTGTAATATAAGAAGCATAAATTTAAAGTATCAAACTTTGGAGGTCTAAGGCAATATTTTTGTGTTGTAGTAGTAATAGTCTATCCTTGAGGAGGAAAGAAGGAAGAAAAATGTAATTTATGTTATTTAAAACAACCATCTTTGGATTGTTTTAAGGCTGTTTTTCCTGGTTAAGTGATGATGTATGATTGGTAGGTATATATTATATGATCACTCATGCTTGGTATTAAAGCATAAAGCCTAGATTAAAATGGCAATAAAGTTGAAGCAGATAAGAAAGGGGAAAAACCTGTAACCTGGTTTGTCACTATATTAGAACAAGAGTCTTTTCTCATGCCAGTTAGCCATCAGCAGATGGATAAAGAATGAGTAGAGGTATGTCTCCATTAGTGTTTAGTTCATCTTAGGAGTTTGCTATTGTACTGAACCTCCTGGTTGTCTGCATTTGTGGCACTGCAGGCTCAGGCATCAAACTGGATCCCATTTGGATAAAACCAGACTGGAAGATGCTCCTTAGAAAAATGATTGATAGTCTGCAGCTGTAAATTCATATTCAGTCGGCGGCACCAGACTAGAGATATGTAGTACAAAGTAGAATGAGTAAAACCCTCAGGATGTGCAGAGTATGGGCACTGTTCCCTCAGTGCTGCTGAGTGTGCCACTGTTACGCAGTTACTCCTATTGTGCCTGTTATTTGCTAACAGAGGTGTATCCCTTGAGTGTAAAACTTATCTTTCAGATTTATGTCAGAAAAATAATGACTTGGAAAAAAAAAAGTGAATAAATATGCCTTTGTTTCTGAATTCTTGTTTTATTGACATAATGGATATCTTTACAATTATGAAAAAAAGAAGAAAAATAATCCAAGCCAGAAATATCTCAAACTGACCATTCATGTCTTCTATAAGGTGATGTGAATCTTTGATTTCAAACCTTTGATTTTGAAAGCATAATACTTTTTTTGCCCTACAGTGTGATCAGTTTAATTCACAATATTGTAGGAAGGACTAAAAATCAACAAAATGAAAGAAGTGTGTTACTTAGAGTTGAAAATAATACAGGTGTTTTCATTTACAGTTTTGTTCCTGAGGTAAAAATTATTATATAATCCTAATCCCACCACAATGTTAAATTTTTGAATATTTGTTAAAGAGAGAAAAATGAAATTGAAACTAAATATCCATGTAATTGAACGAGAAAAAGGAAAAAGTGCCCATGATAACTGCAGTATATTTTTATTTAGCAGAGCTTCACTCTGTTGTCTGATCTTAGATCTATTACCTCCTTAAAAATGTCTAACCATCAGGTTATCACTGGATGGACAGTTCTTGGACATCTAGATTGAAACCATTGCAGCTGATTTAAATGAAGACTGCATGGACAGGACTTTGTGACCTGGTGTTATTTCTTAGATGACTTTCCTAGCCTCTGGAGATGTACTTTTTGTATAAAATATTTTGCATAGTCTGAAACGAAGGCTCAAGTGCCATGAATAAATTCTCTTATCTTTGAGCTGCTGACCCCAAATGAGATATAGCAGTGGTAGCATGACAGTGCTCATTCTCCCAGAAGTTTTTTCCAGTTGTAATTGTTGAGGAAGTTTTGAATTTAAAGACACCTGAGCTGTATTTTGTGTCTGAATTTATAACCTGACTAAAAGCTTTCCTTGACTCTACTTCTTGCTTCTTTGCCAAAATAAACAGGCAGATCTTAGCATGTGACTGTGGTGGTTTGTCCTCTGCATGAGCTTCTGTACAGAATTTGTAATTATGCTTAAGGGCTGGTCCTGGGAGCCGTGATTCTGCATGAGTTATTTTAGTTTACTTTTGTATCAGATATATTGAGACTGTGTGCGCCTGCGGTTACTGTGCAGCTCCAAGCCTCAGGGCTGGTTCTGTTGCCAGTGTGTTTGCTCTGTTGCCTGCACGACGACACCTGCTATTGAAAACCTTAAAGCAATCCCAGATTTTTTCTGAAATACGCATTTGGCTAAGCCTGGTCTCTTGTCCAGATCCTGTAACACTTGGGCAGAAAATTTATAACCATTCTTGTGGTGTTGCTGGTTGGTAATTTTTACTCATTGTTGACTATTACAGAATCATGAGCAGGGATGCACTTTCTTGCTGCATTCATGTTAAATTAATAAATAACATTTTATACATGACAGGGATGGGCAGAAACGTTCAGGTAATGTATGTGAGGTATTAAAATCAGTTGGTAAAATGCAGTTGGACTTTGGCTTCAGTCTTCTAACTATTTTCTGAACAAGAAGTGAGCGTGATGTTCTTTAGCTGGATTTCTTTTAACTCATGGTTCATAAAAGTACTGGAGCTATGGGAGCTGCATCAGTCAGTTTCTGTGGCTCCCTGAGACGCCGAATCAGTAGTAAGACGAACAGCCTGTTTGTCTTTGGCTGTGGCAAAATCTGTACAAAGATTAGTCCAGAGTCTATAATCTGCATGACCCTGTACCGAGGTTTAGGGAAGCATAGAACTTTCTCAAACCTTGCAGAGAGTAGTGGCTGTGGTCAGGATGTGGCTAATGTGGAAGTTGCTGTGGTCTCCAGTTTTCCTTGCTGCCAAGATCCTGTCAGTGCTAATAGCAGACTGTGTCTGATTTGTTGCTGGTCAGATGCCAAGCCTTTGTAGTACTTGGTCTTCTATGAAAATACAAACTATTCATGACCAGTATAAGAATTAAAGGTTATTTTAGTGTCACAGAATGGTTTGAGTTGGAAAGGACCTTTAAAGAGAAAAGTCTAGCCCCTCTGTCCTCACTAGGTTGTTCAAAGCTCTATCCAATCTGACTTTGAAGGTTTCCAGGGATGGGGCATTCACAGCTTCTTCAGGCAAACCTCATCATAAAGAATTTCTTTCTTACATCCTGTCTAAATCTATCCTTTTTCAGTTTAAAACTGTTGTCCCTTGTCCTGTTATTAGGGGCCTTGATAAAGAGTCTCTCTCCATCTTATAGGTTTCCTTCATTTATGGAAAGACCATTTATGGAAAGTAAGGTGGAGCCTTCTCTTCTTTATTCCGAACACCCCCAACACTCTCAGCCTTTCTTCATAGGAGAGATGTTCTAGCCCTTTGATAATTTTTATGGGTTTTAAGTGGATTTTATTCCTAAATCATATATTCCAGATAGTTTTTTTGAGATTAAGTAAATGATCTTTATCTTTTGCTGTAATTACTATTTTTGTGTCACAGTAATGGGCCCACTATACTCATCTTCCCAAGGAAACTAATGGATTTGCTGATGAAACATATTCTGTGTCACTTCTTGGAGTAGCTTTCTTGTCTTTGCTGTTAAAATTGTCTTAAACAACTCTCACAAACTTTAATGTTAAGAGTAAGCTTTCAGTCACCTCCCTCAGAATTACTTTTATCAGTGAGGTCTGTGAACTTGGCAGTAGATTCTATTTAATGAATTATTTATTTATTTGTAGACAAGATCTGAGTAGATTTCAACAAGAATCTTCCTTTTTTAAAGGGAGAGCTTCTCCTGAGTTCTCTGGTTATAGCAGATTGTGTGTGTTTCAGCTCATTGCATATAAACTACACCCATACTTTTTGTAATAAGTACACGCTGATATGGAGAGAGGAAAAAGAAGATTGAAACTGGTAATGAAAGTGTTTTTAGGAACTACTTCTGTCTCTGAAAGAGTTATGGATTCTGTACAGAGAGGGATGGTAGTAAACAGTTCCTGGATTATACCTGTTAATTTGCAGATGCTGATTGTCATTAGTTTTAGTGTTTTCTCCTCTAATAAAGTGGCCAAATCAAAGTACTATTTGAAAACATCTGATTTACTTGCTCTTTGTTATATTGATAGTTAGTCGGAAAGTACAAATGTATTTTTTTCCAGCTCAGGCTCTTTGTATTGGTCTGAGGTCAAACATCTGAGGTTTCCTGCACACTCCCCAGCAGCCTTTGATGCTGCCATCTGCAATGCCTGGTTTATTTGACTTGACTTGGACCCTGGCTGAGTATGTATTCTTATTTTTCTAAAATATCAGTTCCATTTTCAGGTATGTACCAGGAGGAGTTTGGCAATGTTTTTTTATTGTTGCACTTTAAGAAAAAATTATCATGCAAATGTGTGTTTGTTCAGGTATTGATGCATATGAATTTTTCAAACTGATAAAATTCAGTGCAGGTTGATTGCTTGCTTATTTCTGTATTTACTTAGTTCCATATGATTATTCTGCAGCAAGAGGGTTATATAGCTGAAATTCAAAACTTGACAAGATGGGTTCAGAGAAGTGGCCAGAAGGTGTGTCACCTGAGGAGTCCCTGTGGTATTTCTGAAGCATTCACAGGGCAGCCATGTACTGATAGCCTCCATCTTTTAATTCAGCTCTTGGCTTTCTCTGTTGAAATTGTAAGGCTTCTCGAATGTCAAGGACTTACCATTACTCTTCTAAAAGTACAAAATAGATTATGTTGTCGCTAGGTAGTGGAGGCTTTTGACTTCAAGTATTTTTCTGAAAAAAATATTTAAGTTGTGCAGAGTTCTTGAATTGCTGGTGAATTAACAAAAATTCAAAGGCACTCCAAAGTGGGATCTGTATTATGTGTTTTTTTGGTTGTTTTGTTTTTTTGGTTTTTTTTTTTTAATTGATTGGTTTGGGTTTTTCCCCCTTAAATTGGTGGTTAGAAATATTCCTCTGACTTTTTTGTATGGGGGGTTTGAACCTTTTTGGGTTTATCTGTGTTCATATGAGTTAGAATAAATTACTGGGATTCAGTCTACCTCAGCCTCTTTTCGAATCAGCTTGACAGAAGCTGGTATAAAATGCAATATATGCTTCCTTTAACTGGTACAAGGCCCTGCTAGCTGTACCAAGATGTGCTTTAGCCAACATTGATGGTGGTCTACAGAGGATTAAAGTTCTGGGATCCTGATTGCCTATCAAAATGGGCAGCTTCTGCAGTTCAGATTATGGAAGACATTGGAATACCAGGCATTGGTATTTCTATAATAACCAAATAACGAATATTTATGATAAGTGATTAATTTCCTTTTAAGTATTTGGGAATCAAATTACGGACTTTCTTACTGTTTTGGGGTTTTTTTATTTGAATAATTAGATTTTCTACTTTTTGTGCCGGAGGGGAGGTCCCTTGTATTTGGTAGACTTAGGCCAATTGGTTGCTTTTGTTTTACCTTGTATACAGAGCTCAAAGAGAGACCGAGGGGTGCACAGTCTTAAAAGACAATCAGCCTATCAGTTCTTGTACTGGATCACCTGAAGATGAGCAATAGCTTGGCAGCAGCACACGATGGGTGGGGAAACAGGGCACTCTAATTTCACAGTAGGAGTATATCAGATGTAGAAGATAAACGGGTGGGGAAGGCTGGAAAATGACATAACCAGAGGAGAATTTAAAGTTCATTAGCTTAGAGAGAGTCATCCTCAACCATCAGGAAGTATTTGTTATTCCTCATGTTTACATTTGGAAAAGGTGGCATCTTTTCCACCTCAAAAATGAGGATATAAACAAATACACCGTTAAAGTGCTAGCTGAAGGGGTTTGAAGCTAGTTGACCTTGTTGAGGTTGTTCACGGAATATGATTTAAGCCAGCATGCTTGAGCAGTGCTGCCAGTGGTCACACAGCATGACTACTGCCATAGGCATAGTTAACTCCAGAGTTCATCTTGTCTGCTTGAACTACTCCAGCTAGATCTGCAAAAGCACATCCTTTGTGTTCTTTATATATCATGAGGTGGCTTAGGATACTTTTGATTTTGCTTTGATGTCCTCATTTGTTGGGTGACTTCTGCCTTTTTCCCCCTCTCAGTGCCTGCCGGTTTCACTAGGACTGACTTGCAAAGCCAGAAAGAGTTAAGTTGAACAAGCTCGTTCAAAATCTTCCGCGTGGCCTTGTTGGTTTTCTTCTGGTTTTTCTAGTCCTTATTCTCTTTCATAATGCTTCTGAAGTAGTGTCCAGACCATAACTGAGGTGCTTTTTCTTTAATTTTAACTTTGCTGCTCAAATCCGATACTGTGTTTTTTGTTTTGCTACTTTTCCTCTTTCTACTTGTTGCTATTACTGTAGTAGGCAGTGCTGTTGGTTGAAAATGCTTATGCAGATCCCCTTGGCATACTTAATTCTGGGTTTGTCTGCAAGCTCCACTCAGGTTATTTTAATGAACAAGAATTGGGACAAAGACCTCTCTATTTTCTTAGTAGGAACTAAAATAAGAACAATGTTCTCGAGAGAACAGAAGAGCAGGAATTACAGAGGAAATCATCAGACCTTGATGATTCTAATATGAATTGAGTTTTAATTTCTCAGTATCACAGTCAAAAGACCACAGCCTCTGTGGTTATAGTTTTCCAAACTTACAAGCTGTACAAAATTCATCTCGGTCTTGTATAACAGCAATCGAATTGGACAAATACTTGCTACTGAAGTTCACCAAAAATTTAAAAGTAGCTAGAATTTTGTTAATTAGAACTACTTTGCTGCAACTAAGAGCTTTCATGAATTTTCAGGGTTTTTTAAATTTGTTTTGTTCTCATTTTGAGCTGTTGCTGCAGTAGGATATTACTGCATAAGTCATATCTTGACCAGTTGAGTCAGTAGTTGCCAAGGGGAGGGCAGGTGGGCAAAGTGTGCATGGGGGACAGTTAGGTGCCACAAACATTTTTATTGCTCATGGGGTCTGGTGAGGGATGCATTAAAAAAACCTCAACTAAATCCGGTTAAGCAGAGTCCAGTGGAAAGCTTTCCCCACAGGCACTTGGTCTTGCAGCCCCCATTTTTGGCAGATTGGAAGACTGTCCACTGAGGCTTTTGCAGCTGGTGGTTTTGATAAGGCATAGTAAAAGCGAGATACTGCCTTTTGGTAGATTTGATATTCTTGAAGCTGGAACTATTGTTAACATTTTTATAGGGTTCCTAAATAAAGCTTCATTTAAGATGATGGTTTGTTCTTTTAATGGTCTAAGCAAATGCTTCCATACTATAGCTTGCAGAGAGCTAAATCTATTGGCATTGATGACAGATGGAAGCTGCTTGTTCCTTTCAATTAATTTTTTACGGTTTATGGAAATTAACTTTTCTTTCTTCCCCTTTCTATATGCCTTGGTGCTTCTCCATTCCATCAGGTCAGGTACAAACCATGGTCATGATTACCTCAGGATTTAATATGAGCCAATATCAATCTGCTGTTTAACATGACATGTATGTGTTGTCTTCTTTGCTAAGTCTCATTTGATCTTCCATCTTCCCTGCTCCTTGTCATCATCTCACATGGTACAGTTCATGAGAATGTTTGCTGTTTCTCCTCTGCTGGCGTGCCACAAGTGATCTTTTACTGTGTACAGCCTCTCTTGTGGACTTACTTCTTCTGCCATTCCTGCAGGGTTGGTGTGTTTGTTAAATTTGCCTAAACTCTCCTTCCTCTGGATTTATTGAAGCTTCACTGCAACCTCCAATGGCAGATTTCCTTGTCCATGTGAGGTTTGTTTTTAGTTCTTGAGCAATACTGAGAATTTAGCCCTTAGTAAACAACCCCTGAAAGACACTTGGCCTTACAGAAATCTGTTTAGTTGATGTTATCCAAATTATGTTGGATAAGCTTCCTACAACAGGTGCTTTTTTAATGGGCTACATTTTTGTTATATGAAAGGTGGCATGTACATACAAAAGCACTGATGACTGAACATGATGCATTTGAAAAAGCATGAAACACATGTATTTTAAACTTGAGGGCTCTTGAGCAATGCCTGTATCACTTCATTTTCAGGATGGTGATATACACGAAGCATTCAGTTGCTGTGGGGGAAATTTCCTACCATGAATTGAATTCCTTATTTTTTAACAGCTTATTTTGATGCAACAGCCATTTAAATAGTTGCAGATAAAGTAGTATGGTTTTTTTTCCCAAAGTACTCGTTCTTACTCAGACCATCTCCTGCCCTGCATCAGTACTTCTCAAGGGGGTCAGGAGGGGAAGAGGCAGGAGCAGGGAGCAAAGCCAGGAGGGTGGCTGGGGTGAAATGGCTCAAGCAGCAGTTAACACACAGGAAGGTGAGATGGTTTAGAGGAAGCTGTACAGGTCTTTGGCTAATCCTGTCCCTACCACACCCTTTCTTCTGCTCCTTAAAATTTGTTCTTCCAGGAGCATGGATGTTCCAGGGAAAGGTGTTTTCAGAAATTATATGGCGTACTGCAGTTGTGCTTTACTGATTGAGAATTGCTCTGTTTAATGGAGAGAAAATAAGGTATCTCCTTTGCTTAAAGCATGAGGGAGTGTCTTGTCTTTTCTTATTGAATAGTAAACACAACAGCAGGGGAGATATTGCCAATGTGAATGCTAAATAAAAGTGAATACAAATACAAAAGAGTGGTTCATCTGGAAATACTACAGAAATCAGTTTCTGACTGCTTAGTATTGAAAACATGCTGATACATGCAAATACACAAGAAAATGAGCATGCCATGAGAATAATTTCATCAGCTGTTGTGCTCAAGTTGTCCCAAGCAGTCAGAGCAGATAGCTTTAAAAGAAGTTTTTATCTAGTAATTCTCAGATGTGGAATGATTACTCTTTATTTTACATGCATACATCTACAAAAGGTAGCGACGATGAACAAGTCAGAATTAAAATTTTCAAAGCAAGCTGGTTTTGAAGGTACTTTTGTGCTGTGCTATATTCCAGTCCATTTCTTCTTTTCCAGTTTGGCAGAAGTCTCTGCTTGACAGAGTTACTTTGCTGATGTTATTTTAGGTATGAAAAAGCTACAGTTTGACATGAGTAAATTAGAATGTGCTAGAACAGAGTTTTGTTGTGAATTGGAGAAGTCAATAATAAAAATGTAATTGGTTTAATACTCAGTTAAACAATGCAGTTATAAGTGCATCGTAATTAGCTCAAATAAAAATAAATATCTACTATATCTGCAGTTCATTTGAAATAGTGTGTCACCTGCAGTAGAGTTCTGCATGCTGCCTGAGCTTTGATTTGGAGAAGTCTCAGTTGAGCAGTAAACTAGGGTTGCAAAAGTAATTTGTCTGACAGTAAGCTGCCACTATGTATGCATGTTTTTCTCTGTCTGGTCTCTTCTGTATGTTTACAGGACCATTCCCAGAGCATTTTCATGTGCCTGCTGTAATCAGCAGAATTTTAAGCAGCTCTTAAACACACAAGTGCAAGGTGTATTTAATACAAAACCTATGTATTTTACTGTGATAATTTACTACTATACCTATTCTAACTTGTTTATTTTCCTTGGACTCAGCCATTCTAGTGAATTACTGTTGGTTGTTTAATGAAGTCTAATTTTTCATTTGTTTTAATTAGTTAATTGAGCAATCAGTACAGTGCCTTGGTACAGCAGACTGTTCATAGGATAGTAAGTAGGATCAGATCATGCAAATGCCTGCCTCTGGGCTCTGGCAACAAGTTTAAAATTGCATTACCATATTTTGCCTTTGTAGAATTCTTTTACCAGATGGTAGCATTTGATTTCCTTTTGAATAATCTACAACACGCAAATGTAGTTGTATTACATTCTTTTAAAATCAATATTACCTAGGTAAACATAAGTGGGAGGATAGCCTGTCAGCTTTCAACTGAGGAATTGTTAGGTCTTTCATATACTCAATTCGTTATGTAGATAATTTTTTTTGTGAAAAAAAAAAGTCATTAAAAATTCTCCAGAAAGGGGAATAAAGTGCTGAAAAAAGTTACAGAAATGTTGGTGGGTGTTTTTCTTGGAATGTGGGCAGTGATTTGTCTTGCAAGTTGTTTGAACACTAGTTCTAGTGTTTAGCCAGTGCTGAATGTGTTAACTACTCCTACTGATAATTAAGGCAAGGTCTATTATTGCGTACCAATTTTTGAAGAAATAAAATGTGACATTTGAAGGAATAGCTATTACGTTTACCAGCTTCAGGCAAAAGCTTATTTTATTACTATCCCTCTCCTGCTCAACAGAGAGGAAAACTCCAGTACTAGGTTCCCAATGTGTTTCTATGGACAGTAGAAAGAGAAAAGGGCAGCTGGCTTCCCACTTCAAAGCATAACCTTTGTGAAGTCTCTTCTTCGTTTTGGAGATGCCTTAATTGTGGAGACCAAAATGATCTAGCAACTTAAAATCAATTACTTCAATATATGCTGAGTGCATATATACAAATACAAATGTGGGAGATAATTTCATTGGTCTCCTTTTTGGAAGCATCATTTAGGCAACTCCTTGTGTTTTGTGGTGTTGCTATCAAATATGTTGCCTTAGAGCTTTTAGCCTGGGCATGAGTCTCTTTGCTTTCATTGTTTTTGGAAACGGTGTGTTCTTTTAGCAGTGTGGTGGACTGCATGTAGATTGGATTTAGATGGATGCATATTGGGAAAAAAAGTTTGTTCCCACTGATAGTTTCTGTTCACTGTAAAATGCTGGTCTGGAAACTGGCTATTCAAGGGCTTGTTTGGGAATAGGCTTCATGGACTTTGTCTCAAGGCAATGGCACATGCATCAGATGGGGGTGTAAATAATAGAGCAGGTAATACCTGGTAGGTTTTCATATCCAGTTTCAATGTGCTCCCTGTCAGAGTCCCAGCTGACAGAGATGGAGTGGTGCCAAACCCAAAATGTTACAACTGGTTTTATGTCACTATTCAGCCAGAAGACTGTATTTATTAATACTAATTGTCCCATGAATAACTTCTTCACTTGTATTTAGATTGCTTTCACCCAGTGGCTTCTTAGTTGCTTGCAAAGCCTCAGGTACTTTCTTAAACTTGCATTTCCTGGTGGTGGTTGAATTCAAGCACTGCTTTGTCCATCAAGAGATTTTTTTCAGCTTGTGACACTCCCCTATTATAATTTATTAATAAAGTACAAAGTAGCCTTAAGAATATGTAAGAATGCAAAAATTCCTGTCAATGAACAAAGCGGAAGCATCTGGATGTGAACTGGGGAGGTTGGATTCTAACTTCTGTTGAAATTTTGGCAGTAATTTTAGGGTTTGTTTCTGGTGTGCTATGTTTATGTCCAGAGTCCTGACCATGCTACTTGGGGTGTAAAAGGCAGCCTTGTTTTTAGTGGTTGTGTGACATATCACTTAACTACTATTTTGAACTATCATTTTAAAAGTAAATGATAGGTTTGTGAAGAAATGAAGGCTTGGTTATATCCAGAAATAAATTCAGCTGTTTAGCAACTATGCCGACGATGGCTGTTGGATCTAGAGGTCAGGTCTGGCTGGGAAAAAAAATTCCTTTTTCAGTACCATAAAATAAAGAAAAAAATGGCCAACAGCTAGTTGTGAGTGAATACAGATGTTGTTTACAGGATTTATCGTATGGTGATGGCAACATATGATGAAGATGCTGTTTCATAGAGTTCATGGGCTGTGGCAAAAGGCTGGAAGTAAACAGAAGTAAATGTGATACTGCAGGTTTTAGAACATAGCTTTCTCTGTGTAGTTAAAAAAGTAAATCACAAGTTTTCCTGTAATTTCACATTAAAGTTGCCAAGGAATAAGACAGCTTGCTGTTAACTAAGACCAGCAGCATTCTCAAAGAGATCACAGCCAGCCTTTTCCTTCTCTTCAAACTTTTCTAACCTGTCCTNAGAGAAAAGTAAATCACAAGTTTTCCTGTAATTTCACATTAAAGTTGCCAAGGAATAAGACAGCTTGCTGTTAACTAAGACCAGCAGCATTCTCAAAGAGATCACAGCCAGCCTTTTCCTTCTCTTCAAACTTTTCTAACCTGTCCTTGGAGGCAGTAAAAAGCAGGTCATGTGCTGGCAGATCCTCAGAGGGGCAAGAGTGTCCTTTTCTGCTTGTAGCTGTACAGCTTTCTGGTGAGCCAATCACTCTTTTTCCTTGCTGCTGCTTATGGCAAAGGGGTCTGCAGCCTTCATTGTTTGTGAGAAGTTTTGGATCTTCTTTTTCCTTCAGATATAGGAAAAATATGCGACACTTGCCCAAGCTTTCCCTAGACTTCTGGAGTTTGCTGCCAGTGTTTGCTGCTTGGCAGGCTCATTTCTTTCATGCTAAGAGAGGCAAGTTACACCTTGGTGGTGTGAGATTACTTTTTACAAATTTTGGAATCACTAAAACATGTCAGTTTAGTATGTGAATGAGTTTTGGAGGGGAGTAAGGAACAGCTAGGAGAAGTAAGCCTTTTAAGCTGAGTGGACTCTATTCTTACTAGAGTGAGGACTATAAAACAGGTTTAAAAAAAAAAAAAAACATGAAAAAAGGGACCAATTCAGCATATTTAAAATGGCACCATTAGCCATTCAGAGTGTGCCAACCTTGGCAACTTTCCTGGTTAGCTCAATGAGCATTGCATGCAATCAAATCCTCCTTTTTAACTGGGAGCTTATTTAGCTGTATAACTTGAGGAGCATAAGGTTTGAATATTTTGGTCTTTGCATCTTTTTCACTTGCACATCAAAATTCTCTCAAAAGAATTTTCATGTCATTTTTAATAGGAAATAAAGTTCCTTTAGAGGAAGAGCTGTAGTGTTACAGTATCAGGAGGGTCAGCCTTTAAAAGCCTCACAGGATGATAAATCAATTGAGACCAAATATATTTGTTGGTTATTTGAATGCCATATGCTCAACTACACAAAAAGAGTGAACACATTCATTTGTCTCAAATGCCAAGAGACTGGATTTCTGCTCATATGCCTCAACATGTGCTGTTGCCAAAATAGAAATATTTGTACACCAGATCAAGTACAGACAAGTATTTATTAGTCATATGACCTACTGCATGTGCATGTACATATATATGTGTGTGTCTTTACCTGTGTATTCATATGCGTGTATATACACACTCCTAATATATTCTTGGCTTTGAATCTATCTTGCACTTCTAATTTGATCATGAGATAGACTCTCTTCTTGGTTCACAAGTTAGGGAAGTTGAATAAAGAGCTGCAGGGAGCACTGTGTGGATCCCACAAGAAATGGTTCTGGTCTTGAATCTTCTCTGTGCTGAAGTTCTAAGGGGTGTTCTCTGTAGGCAAAGCATTGCGGGTTGGAATTGGCTCCAGTCTGCAGGGGCTGTCTCCTTTCATACTGAAGAATAGAAATAAACAAAATAAACTAAAGTCTGTGTAGTAAATTCTGATGGTTTATTCAATTTGTATACTAAGTGTTCTAATTAATTTTAGTTTTATTTTTTCTTACAGGAAATACTGGATAGATCCCACAATGGAAGACGGGAAGCCCGTTTGGGCTCCACACCCAACTGATGGTTTTCAAATGGGGATGATTGTGGACATTGGCCCTGACACCTTAACTATTGAGCCTTTGAATCAGAAAGGCAAGGTAAGTGTCCCACAAACAAAGGAAAAGAGAAAAAACATACAAGAAACCACCTTACCTCTAGGCCAGATCTTTGCCAATATCTTCAATTGCACACAGCCTGAAGGAGTGGAAAATCAGTTTTCCGTTCTAATTTTGGCTCAGGATCTTTGTTGAGCTTTAGCTTGTATTGCAAATGACCCCTCACACTGATGAGAATTGTGTACTTTCTGTCAGTTATCTGTATGTGCGCTGAGTATGTGCTCATGAAAGAGAAGAGGTTTGAATCTCCATAGCCATTTGATTCAGTACCATATGCTTTAGTTTTCTTACTTAGACACTGATTAAGAGCTTATTGTTGAGATTAGCTTCTCTCTTTTCCCTTACATGCACAGGAAGGGTCCTACGGGGATGTGCTAGGCTCTGGCTAAGATTAGATACCATTAGACTGATGAAGATAAAGAGATGAATTCTCTTAAGTCAAGTACCCTGAGAAGTAATACGATGTCAAACAAAGATCCTATGGAATTGCTACATCAAATTAAAGTCAAAATAAATGTAACTTTTAAAATGAAAACCTAACTCATCCTAATTAGTGTGTTCCAATGGCTTAAGTTATCATGACATCTTTGAGATTCAGTATGTCGTAACTAAACGTCCTTTTTTACAGGAAGCACCTTGTAGCTATCAATTTTCCCAATTCAAATGGTCAGATTCCTGGGTCGTACTAGCTAGAATAAGATCAGCACTGTTTTAAAAGTTGGGATTTCAGTCTTTTTGAATATGTTTTTTGTGCCCTTTCTAATAGTTTTGTCCTTTCTTCATATTCAAGGATGCAAAAAAGACAATGTGTTTTGTAACTTCTTTGTTTTTATGTCAGCAGTAGTAGAGAATGCCTTGTCACAGGTCAAAAGGTTATTCAGCAGTCTTTCCTTTTGGGGGAATGTTTATAGGCTTTCTTTTTTGTGCATCTTGGAGAGGAAGTTGATTTTGCCTTCCTTAGAAATACAAAGCAAGTGTAACATCTGATTTTTGAGTGTGGGAGATAAAGTCTATAGGTTTAATAGTACTAGTATGGATTCTTCAGTTTGAGGAAGAGCAGAATTATTCAGAGAAGGATATTAAATATTCTAAATCTATGGCTAATATTAAAATGACTTAAATAAATTTCACCCTCACTGCTATTTCTGTTTATATTCCCAAATGGTCCTGATGCGATAAAGAGCAAAAGCCTATGCATTGAAACAGAAACAATAATATGGTTAAGGATATTTCTGAGCCACTATTTATTTCTAATATATGCTCATTTTGGGGACCATATATAATTAAAAAAAATCCCAAAACAATGAAAAATGATCTTAAAATACAAATATTTTCTTCCATGGTTTTCGCAACAAAAAAATTTCTTTTTTCTAGAGAGTTCGTTATTCCGCTGTTGGCTGTTTTGAATTAAGCAGATCAATTAAGAGCCTAATGTTCATTCATCTAAGAGAACAAACACTTCACAGTCTAAATGCTGTAGAGACTGTGGTCCTACATTTTTAACTAGAAAATTTAATTAATTAACCTTATATTAGTAAAGGTGGTGTAAAATGTTTTCTTGGTTACCTTCTCAGTCTTTTCAAGGTGTCATTGATTTCTTTTAGAGAAACATTTCTCATTGCTTTTTGTCTTTTTAAGAAGACTACGTCCTTGTTCACTTAGACCATTCATTTGAAGTAGTCAGCATTAATACTCATTATCACTTTGTTTTCTTAAAATGGTAGTTCAGAAGTGCTCTTCAGCAAGAATGCGTGATCCAGCAGCTCCAGGGTTGCTCATGATAATTACAGGGAGGAGAGGAGTAACCTGATCTTGTAAACATATCCAGGCAGTGTAACTTATTATTATTTTTTAATCTGGGTCATTACCATGTCATATGTACTTTCTGTAGGCACTGGTAGCTTACCAGGGGTCACAGTCTGAAAAGGAAATGTGTGTGCATGTGTTTGATTATTGCCTTTTATGACACTGTTGTCAATAACTGCAGTAAATGCTGCAAGGCAGCAGTTTCACCCTGTCTTAAACCCCTCCCTCCGTAGCCAGCTCTGGCCCTGCAGAGTGCCACCCTCCCAGCTCTGCCTGCTGAGCTGTGCGTGACACCCCAAACCAGGTCAGAGAACAGATCCAACTTAAAAATGGAGAAGTGGAAAGTTTTCAGGATGGCAGCAACCAGTGGAAGGGGGCAGAGGAGCTGAGGCCATTGTGGTGGCTGGTTATGTCATATTATGAAGCCAAGCTACCCAGTCCAGACTCAGTGGAGGTCCAACACACCAATTCACTTAAACCCCAGCAGTGGCAGTTTTGGGCACTACAGCCTGCCCCAAGTGTTTAGAGTTCTGTGCAGAGGCTCACTAAGGGAGGTGGGGATCTGAGTCACCCAGCCTGCCCTGCATGAAGAACAGTACTGAGAGCTGCAGGAGCATTTCACTGGAACAGAGGATGCATGTGTTACGTGATGGGAACCTCTTCCCAAAAACTAGATCATTGGCTTGCAAGGCTTATGAATGCCAGGACTGGAGAAAAATCCAGAGAAACTGGAGAGTGCTTTGCTAATGAGCATGGTCCCACCTAGAGCTGGAGTCCTGCCCTGAGAATGGGCTCCAAACTGCATTGGTGGTACCAGAGCTGGCAGTCCTGGCCCACAGCTCACCAGCAGTCACGTGCTTGAGACAAGGAAGGAGGCAGGTAGAAAGGGAACCAGCTGTTAAACTCAACTAGTTCTGCATTTTCATTTCTCCTTAAGAGTGTTCTTTTCTGAATGTACTGGGATTCATAACCTTGGATCCTGTTGCATGTATCTTTTTATTCCTTGAGGCTATAACAGGGAGAAGGTAGATGGCAGCGAAATTGCCAAGTGAGGAATTTACTCTTTTCCTGGAGGTAGCAAATCTAAGTAGAGTGATTAGGAAGAGATGCACTGGAAGGGCTTGCACCCTGAGATCCCAGGTGCTGTGGGACACTGAGGAGTGGGGGACAGGCATTTCTTAGAGCATTGTCTGTCACGAGTTTCTGGCAGTCATTGGGAAGGTGTGAGATATTGCAGACACTTGCTGACACCCCTCCTGCTATCAACTGAGAGACACTTTATGGCTCTATGCCACTTCTGAAGGGTCATTGAGGGCTTTATGGGCCACCAGCTCTGGTATGCTGTGAATAACCAGAAAGGTATTTTTCCCAGCTAAGTATAAAGGAATAAATGTACTTTGAAAATAAGGATCAGAATGTTCAAAGTTCAGCTTCAAGCTAAGGTGTTTGTTGGTTGTTTTTTTTTTTTAACAATGAGCACGACTTGCTTGCTCAAGTGAGACATGCTCTTCTCTGTCTTACACACGGTTTGTACTGCTGTGAGCTGGTTTGCGAAATACAGCTCAGAAGTCTCCTCTCTGTATCTGGAAGGTATAAAGGAAGGCATGGTTACACATATTAGATTACATGATCGAAAGAAGATCCTGCTTGAATGGAAAGATATCTTTTTTCGCTCACCTAGTTTCTGGGAGAATAGTTAAGATTGCCATGGGATTTCAAGGGTTGCTTCATTACAAAGATGACAAAAAACCCCTTCATAACCCCCTAAGCCTTGTTTTGCTTCCTAAGACCACTTTATTGTCTCATAAGATTAATACCCTCTCCACTTTCTTAGAACAAGCTTGACCTAAGCTATTACTAATACAAAAGTCTTCCCTCAAGTATCTCAAGCGGTTTTTTTTTTCCTTAAAATATTTGTTTTAAAAAAATTAAAAATAGGACAATATAGTAAAGGATTTATTTGGATATTTTCTTATTGATAGATCTGGGATATCTTGCTCATTTTCTATTTAAAATACTAGATTTTAATACTTGGAGCTCTGCACATTTAGCTGTCATACTTACCTACATAACAAGTACCTTACCTTATGTAAAGCAGTATTCCAACTGTGACATACAGCAGTGAATTCTTTTTGTTGACATAGTTGAAACTATACTTATGTTTTCTTATCTAAAAAAGTTCAACAGAAAAACATTAGCTTTCAGATAAGTCTTCATTTTGCTTGGTTTTATCATTCTGAAATATTCTAGAAACTAATTCACAATTTACATTGAGTGAAAAAATAGAGGAGATGATACAGCATTAATTCTCTCTGGTTTGGTTTGTTTTTTTTTTTCCTTTAAATTTATCTTTAATCAGAAGGCTGGCTGTTGAGGACATTGAAAAAGCCCGTCCTCTTCTGGGATAGTTCCAGCATGGCTTACTTTAGTTCCAGAAATGTTAAGAGGTATATGATACCTCATGGAATAGCTGGGAACAGTGTTCATTCTCTTCTGTCTTTGTTAGTGGTTAATGGGTTCACGAATCAGCAGACAAGAAGTGAAGTTACATTTTTGCAAACCTGGTCATACTATTTTTAAACTCTCCTACTGTTTCATGCACAGGGAACTGATTATTTGGGGAACTGTTATATTCAAATACATCTTTACCAAACAAGATTTACCTTTACTATTGACAAACTTGTAGAGAAAATTATGATGATAATATGTAGTTACTCTAATACTGTGAGAGGGAGGAAAGGGTGTGGTGAATCTCTGCCCTTCTAAAACTCTGAATAGCAGCAGGGATCTTTCTGAGGTAGGAAAAGATGTTGAAGGCTTCCATGGCCCTGACAAACTCTGATAAAGGATATTTTGTAGGAAGTTGGTGTGATGGATGTCATCGAGCAGCTTTGTTTCCCTTAGGAAAACATCTTGTACATATTTTTCTGCATTAGATCCTGATAAGGGGATGACAAAATATATTTTATTATGGCTATAAATTGCATACTTCATGATAACTTGGTAGGGAAGGAATATTGTAGATTTAATGTTTTCTGTCTGGCAGCAATTAGTTCTGCTCTGAGACATTTTTAACCCTTCCCACTTCAAAGAGATTTGGAATTTGTGGCTCTTAATGATGGTGTAAGCTCCAGGAACTCTCATACTGTTGTGCTCAAGCAAATATGAAACAAGTTGCTGTCTTTCTCCTAAATTTCTCTGTGAGATGTTTCTCATGGGACTAGCTTGATGGATACAATGTTAAACAAACAAACATGTTTGTTTATTAAGTTCATTCTTTAAATCCAGTTGGTTGCCTTTTCAAATATTAGACGAGACTTCTTGTCTCCATTTCCATGGGAAAAAGGAGCCTGTGCTTGCAGTGGCACGGTGGCTGTCGTGTTTAATTGGTACAACAGGGGTTTTGTTCATTCATCGCTAGCTCAAACAAGCCATTACTACAGTAAACAAAAAAGTATAATTAAAAATCTGCTTTGTACAATAGGTATTTCTGTGCAGATGCTGTAATGCATGTGTGCTTGTATGCTTTTCCTTCCTTTTTACAGCAATATAAATTATGATTTCTGGAGATGAAAAAAGAAACAAAGTTGCTTTTGTTATGAATTTTTCCAGTTGGATGTGAACACTTGATAAATGGTCGTTTTGTACAACTGGAATACAAGAGTTGAAGGAGGGTCTTGTTTTACTTTAGTATTGATTTATTGAAGAAAAAACCCTAATAAACAACAATGAGAGCTCTACAGTATTTGGTGATACAGAGGATGTTATGTATTGAACATTAATATTTTAAGTAGAAATATTTTAAAACTGCATGTGATAATGACAGCACATTCCTTTGACTGAACTGACTTGCATTTTATTGTTTCTTCTTTGCAAAACTGAGGAAATTGTGTGTCATTTATAATGCTGTTACCTTTGCAGTACTTTTTAAAATCTTATTTTTGTATTGCACAGTATGACATGCAATTTTTGACCTGAGGACCAAATATTATTGCAGTAAAATATATATTACAGTGAAATAATTTTTATAATATAGTGTAGTAATATAAATGCAGCAGCTTTTTGTCTCCATATAGTAACTCAGTAAAATTTCCAATTCTGAAGTATAAAGCTGGGGACTTCATTTTAAATCATGCGCAGCTACAGTGCACTCATTTGTACGATTGCATGAGATGTCTTTAAAATTTCTATTTTATGGAATTCTGACAATGTTAATGTCTCTTATCTAACAGACTTTCCAGGCTGCTATCAATCAAGTGTTTCCTGCAGAGGAGGATAGCAAAAAGGATGTGGAAGATAATTGTAAGTTATGAATTTAAAAATAAATTATGCATTTGAAAAAAATATCTGCAATTAAGTGAATATTGTTTCCTTACAAGCTTCCTGTTTCTTCCTTGTCGTCTTTGTTTGAATTTATGTATGACCTTTGCTAGTCCTTTAAACTTCTTAAAGTAAGCCCATTTTAAATATAATATATTGTGGGTTTTAGTTTTCATTTGAACACTTTAGAGGAATGGATAGTTACGTAATTCTCGTATAGAACTGTTACTTGACTTCAGCAATACTCCATTCAGCATCATGGGTGTAACTGGACTTTTTACACTGAGGCCAAAGACTCAGTGTCTTTATCAGCACCTGTATTGTATAGCATTTTCCTGCATTTAAGGAATTTCTCAGATAGCATTCCTGTGGAAGTTAAGGTAATGGAAAACAAGTTTTTAGATTACCTGTCCAAAATGGGACATGGGAATCTGGTCCTGTCAGGGCCACTGAAAATGGATGAACTTGAATTGGATACAGGAGTGCTGGTGGAAAAGGAGTTTTGAGGTGAGCTTGTGTAATAAACGTTGCTGTTGATCTGCAGGGCTTTTATTTTGTTAAATATTTTATAGTTAGGTAGATGGAAACAGTTGTCAAATCTGGGGAGAGGGGAGAGAATACCTAAAAAGCTGAGTGAGTGCTGTGATCAGCTTTTAGAGAACTATTAAACAAATATTTTGCTGCTGCTGCACTGTATAAGCAAATCACAGAGCCTCTCCTGTCTTGAATACTGATGAAGGCAAGTCTTTTAAACATTTCTTGCAGTGTTTGCTGGTTGGTGAAAATACTGTTAACTTTGTAAATAGTGGGCAAAAGTATCTTCTATTGTTCTTCATTTAAAATAGAGGCTAGGGGTCTGGTCTAGGTGATGTGACCCCAGTTCCTGTCCTGGAATAGGGTTTAGTGTTTACATCCCATGACAGGAAATAACAGCTGTTACAGCTTCTCCATAAGAAACAAAAAGATGAGATCTGAGTCTTACGATCTGACTAAGATGGTACAGTGTCATTAGAACCAAGCTGGTAGCCTTGCTTCCAGCTGGTTATATTTTTGCAAACAGGATGTGGGTTTAAACTTTACAAAGCTGGTATCTATGTTCTCAATATGGTGATTGTTAGGGAAATGCACTTAACATGTGCACTGTCCCAATGATTGTACTGAGATGTCCTGACACCTCCGTGTCCTAGTCAGGGAATTGAAATCTGGAATGAGATTATTGTGAGATTCCAACAGAATACTATTCAACTAAGTTAGTCAGAGAAAATTTCTTCAGCATCCTGAGTAAAAGATAAAAATACTTTGTTCAATAATCCTTTCTGTATCAAATATTATTTTTACTTGCCTAACATTTTCTGCCTTGCTGCCTTTCATTTGCAGGACGTGTGAATCCCAAATTAATTTTCCTTCTCTGTCAGAGAGCATTTGTGTTGGGTGTCATTGATTTTTAAGAAAAATAACTATACTGAGTGCTTATAATACTGTTCTAAAAAATCCTGAAGGTGCATATGAAGACAGGGTATTGGATAAGACTGTTAAAAAACCCCCGGATCTAGAGATGCAGAGCCTTGCAATTACTTCATAAAATAATTTTCAATAAAAACCCTGCTTCATGGTATGTGCAGGAGAGACAGTGAGTAAATTTGACAGTGACATTTCCTAGTTTTTAGTGCCTCACTTGACTTATGTGAACTTTGTGTGTAAGTAAATATATAGACAACTAAATGCACATACGTACACTGGTTATACTTAGACATGAGCCGTATGAATATTCAGAATTCTCTCTCTCCAGTGACTTCCTTTGCCTCTGGATATGGATGCTTCTTCTAAAGGATTTATTCTAAAGAAGATGCGTTTTGAATTTGCTGACTTAAGCCTTAGTTTGCATGTCTTGAGGTGGTGACATTCTCTCGGGGAGCAAGCTCCCATTGTGCACTGAGTCTGCAAGTATAGCTCCTCTTATGAGGAATTGCAGTGAGAGCACTGGGGACACAATGAAATCTGGGATCCTTTGCTGTTCAGGTCATCTACCTAATAAAAAGTTGATGATTAACTGTTTCCTCAAAAACATACTGCAAACCCTGAGAGGTTCCTACAAAGATACAGTCAAGGTTGTTGATAGACAATTACTTTGTAATAGTTTCTCATCTCAATACTGAGATTCCAAATTACTTTAAATTCAAGTTTGCTAATTTTTGGCCACCCTGTCTCCTCCCAGGCACATACAGGGGGAGTAGGAGACTTCAACTTTGATTAGAGCAAGCAGGAGTTTCTGTTTCTGGCCCATTTCCTTTTAATATCTCATTCTCTTGGGATGACCCCAATAAAAGAGGTGAAGGCAGACCTACAATTTGTGGTCCCAGTCCCATTTTCTCAGCCATGTGAACAGAGAATGCCTGGGGAGGAGAGGGCGAGTCCTGCAGTGCCGGGTGTCTGTGCTCAGTTGCTGCAGCTGCTACCACTGGCTGTGGGGTTGTGGCGGAACGTGTGTCTGCTATGGTGGCGGAGGAAGAGCTGTGCTGATGGGGGCCAGCCTGCTGTTCCATGAAGGAATTGTGCACAGCCACAATTTCAAGGCTGTTGTGATCCAAAGGAAGAGTTTACCTAGGGTACACCTAAAGCATGCCTTGCGTGCCTCTGCCAACACAGGAATATGAGTGCAAGGGATTTTGTGGAAGAACATGGTTTCTTCTGAACAAACCACAAGCTACAAGGTCCTTTGAGAAGTGTGAATGATTCCAGGTATTTGAAAAAAAGCTGTATTTAGTCACATAATGGAAGGAAGGGCTGTTATTCAGCAGAGCTATGCAAGCCAAAGGGAGGCTGCAGTTGGCTGGTGAACCTGACTTTGCTTCAGGCCATTGTAGTGCAGGTAGTAGGGGACAGAGCTACAGCCAGTCCTCAGTCCATGGCAGGAAGAAGGGTAAAAGACTGAAAACAAAACCACAGATGTTTTTGAAAAGCTCCCATTTTCCTTTGCCAGTATATTTTGGTTCAGCAGGAGGAGTGTTGAAGGAGATGTTAACTGAACTTCAGGTATCTTTGTGTGGCAAGGTGGCTTGGCAGGTTGACTTTAGGTCATACAAACTGGCAGCCCTTCTTGCACATTTGTGTAAACAAGTTAGAATACTTTTTTGCTGCTGCAGGCCTTGAGAAAGGGCATCAGTTCAACCTGAAACAACTTTGTTGGTCATTATAGATGAGAGGTCTGTATGTGACCCCTGTGTGAGGTGCAAGGTTATTCTTACAGAATCACAGAACCAATTAGGTTGGAAAAGACATCTGAGATCACTGAGTCCAACCTATGACCTAACACCACCATGTCAACTAGACTATGGCATTAAGTGCCACATCCAGTCTTTCCTTAAAAAGAAAAGACATTTATGGCACAGTGCTTACTCCGTCCACAGTAGTTGGATGTATACAAATGTTTATGCTGTATTACTGTAAGTTTTATCACTATGGCAGTCAGTCAGTTGTAACTATGCAAAATAATGATGTGCATTTGAATTTTAAGCAGTGAGATGAAAAGGATTGAGGATATTTGAAAATAGAGGCTGTGTAATGAGTAGTGCCCTCATTTGGTGTAAGGATAATATTTTTAACAATGTTACAGTGGGAACTGGAAATGAACTCTGTAATTAAGGTTGCTGAAACTTTCCAGTGCTTTATAGCTGAAAACAAGGACCAGCTTTGCTGGAGTGTGAACCTGTGCGGTCTGAAGCTTTCTGTGAGTGCCACCACCCTGTAACATTTCAGCAATTACAGAATTACAGAGTATTCCAAGTGGGAAAAGACCCACAACAACCATTGAGTACAACTATTAAACAAATAATAGCTTGTATAGGGATGAAACCCATGACACTGGTGTTGGAAGCACCATGCTCTAACCAACTGAGCTAGTCCTAGGGTCAGGTGTTTTATGTTAAAGAACAAAGAAGAAAAAATTCAGAATTGAAGCAGAGAAGGTTGGGTTAGTGCCTGGTGTTCCGAAGCTGCTGCTGCCGCCTCCAGGTCCCAATTAGATGTTTATATTCATCAGTTCAAAAATCACCAGTAGCCAGCTGTTACTCCAACTATCGGTTGGGTGGCATTGCCCTGGGGACACTGTGGTGAGATTGGAGAGGGGAGCTGGAAGGAAGGAAACAGTCATTGGTAGGGATTTTGGTAAGCAACAGTTTCTGTGCTTAGAGGCTGGTAGGAAGGCAGACACACTGTGTTTGACTGACAGGATGGTTAAAGGAGCTTACACTGAGCAGAGCCTCTATTTGAGGCTTCTGCAGGCCGACTCTTTGCTCAGCAGCTTTCTTTAACTCCAGTTGCACAGTTAAGAGCAGGTCTGGGGTTTTTGAAATGTATACTGAGTCAGTACTTCTGCCTCAAGACAGTGTAAAGAAATGATAGGATTAAACTGTAAACTGAAAGAGGGGAAGAAAATTCTACTTAATTCAAGATTCAGCTTTTTGTCTGTACATGAAGATAGCTCTGAGGTCTTCATCGTGTGCGATTGTTTTTTACTTGCAGGTTCCCTGATGTATTTAAATGAAGCCACTCTCCTTCACAATATCAAAGTTCGGTACAGTAAGGACAGAATTTACGTAAGTATGTGTGTCATGACAACCAGGCTAATAGAGATGTCCTTTCAAAAATTCACCAAGTGTTTCCAATTCTGTTTTTTTCCCTATAAAAGAACTGCTAACATGGAAAGGTTGAGGTTGTAGGCCTTTTTTTTGCCTTCTCTCCCTAACATTATACTTTGAGATCAGAATCACATTTATGACATTATTGCCAGTTCATTTTTAATAGGCAGAAAAGTGGATTTTTCTCTGCCTGACTGTTCGTGTGCAACCATAGTACAGCATTGTATCACAATGGTCCTACAGGTAACTTATTTCACTGTTAATAAAGATGGTTTTCTTTCTTCATTATTTTTGAACGAAGCAAACAGGTGCTGTCTTTGACACCTCCTAGCTCAGATGTCCATCTTAATCTTTTATATTGCTATCAAATTGCCTAATTGTACTTAATGAATTCTGACTAAATTACATTTTGTCCTTGCCATCTGCCCAGACACTGACAGCTGTGAAACAGAAGATAAGAGTTTTCTTTCTTTTTTTTTCCTAATAGAAAGCTGGCTAGGGATAATACAAAACAGTTCTACATATTTTTAAGTGTCTGTGTTAAAATAATCAACTTTTCCTTTAGCATACTATTGTAAAATTAATTTAGCTAAACCCTTTTATATAAACGTAAAGGAAAGTATAATTGTTTTCTTCTCCTGCAGTTAATTTACATAGCTTTAATTTTTTTATGGCTCAAGATCAAGCACCAGCTTTAAAATAAATAAATAAAAATGGCCATTTGAATGCTGTTGTGGGAAAATAATCCTTAAAGAAACCCACCCAAACATTAAAACCCCCCAAGGAAGTAAAATTTTGAATATGAACTGATCATGGGGTAGGATAGTCTTTTTGTTTCGTAAAGCCTTTCTTCAGCATAAATAAGTAATACTAATATGAACATGTGTATTTTCTGAAGGAAAAAACAAACAAAAAAAATCCTTTTTTTCAGTTTATAGTTTAACTTCATTTTGCTTGTAGAGAGTTTTATGCCTTTTTAAAAATCCTGGTTGACAATATATATCTTGTTATTATAAGGAAAATTAATATTAGTACTTGCAACTCCTGAAGAAAAGATTTCCTTCGGTGAAATAAGTGCTGAAAGTAGAACCATCTAAAAATGTCATGTATTGTGTGATCCAGCCTTCTATTAATTATCACGGTAGTGTCCAAATGTCAATTTTCTAGGGTCATTCTCAGTAAGAACAAAGCAAATCAGGTATTCAAGCTGAAGGTTTATCTCATTTTCTTCAGATCTTTCCCTGCAAATCGGATTTTTAATTTGGTTCTGACCCCTCTTTTTCCCTGTATGTAACCTGGCAATTATAACCAAGCTATGAGATTTTCTTTCAGAGACATTTAAAAAACCCCCTCTCTTCAGTGTTCCTCATCCTATGGAAAGGTAAAAAGCATCCTTTGTCTGAGATTCTTCTCAAATTCCTTCTCTTTGTGAGAGAACATTTGCATTCTGTATTTCTCTCTGTGGAAGCAGCTATAGCTAATTTTCTCTTGGCTGAATGCTTTTATTGCCTGGCTTGAATGCATTCCCAGGCAGGATCCTGTCAGTCCTTCCTGCTGAGTTGCTTCCATTAAATACTGAAAAGCTATCCTCCTCACTGGAGGACAGTGTGTTATGCTATCCACGAGCTTAGTTTATTTTCTTTTGAGCAGGAGGTTTTGGCATCCTGTCCTTGATCCAGTAATGCAGACAATAGGAAATAATTTAAAAGGAGATTGGGAGAAAGGTCAGATTCAGGACATACTCCACAGCTTGGTGGTTAGGAAATTTTCCCAAGATAATTTCACAGAAGTGTTGAGAAGATAATTAAAAGAACTCTAAAAATATATCCTGTCTTGTATTTGCATTAGCTGGAGAGAATCATAAATGCAGTTGTTACACAGAGGCTGTAGTCTCCAATAATAGACAATTGCTGTCAACCACTTCCTTGGATACTGGCTAATAATTTGCTGTTTGTTGTTTTCTTCACAGACCTATGTCGCCAACATTCTTATTGCAGTCAATCCATACTTTGATATACCTAAGTTTTATTCTTCAGATACTATTAAAAAGTACCAGGGTAGATCACTGGGAACATTGCCACCACATGTTTTTGCAATTGGTATGTATTGAGCCTGTATTTGTCACTTAAAATAACCCCATTGAATACTTCAGAGTTACCTGCAAATTGCCACCTGTAGCAGTAATTAATTTATTTTGAACTATTATAAAATAAAACCACTAACGGCTAAAATTGCAAATCTTCTCATCTTTGAGATGCTGTTTGAAGAACTTGGAACTTAGCCGTGACAACTCTGTTAGAATTCTTCTGCACTTCCAGTGTTTTAAGTCTAAGCAGTATAGAAATATAATTGGCAGCCATTAAAACAAAACTAAAAAAGAAATAAAGAAATTCAAATTTTTTTAAGTAAAAAAGGCATAATAATAATTGGCACTGTCTTTCAGTGTAGTAGTTTTCTTTCCATTATATTATGTTGTCAGAGCACATACACTGTTTCCTTTTATATGCTGGTGCCATAGACAGAAAGTACATTGAAATGTTATTTATGGCATAAGTCCGATTTCAGACACTTTTGAAATAAAAAATAATTAGAAACTATAATCAAAGTTTGACTCATTAAAAGCCTTCTCACTGTTTTGTATTTTTGAAATCAAAAGTATAAATAGCTGGGGTTTAGTACCTGTTGCATAACAAGAGACAGTTTTTCCAAGTTTCTTCAGATGTTACTTGTTGCAAAGTACAACTCAAGGTTTCCATTTTAAAAATATTTAAAAGTAACATTGATGACTATTTTGTAAATACATTTAATTCAAAAGATTTAGTTCTAGGTGGCTGATTTTGTTTTGTTTTATCCTGGATATAGTTTAGTAGGCCTTCGTTTTCAAGACTTTGAGTTCTTACATGTCATTGTTAGAAGAATTACAACTGTAGTATAAATTAAAGGGAAACAGACTTTATTAAACTGTAATGCATTCAGTTGTAGAGATTTAGTTTTTATTCCTGAAAATGTTACATTTTATTTTTTCTTTTGTAGCTTAATTTTATCCTTGCAGTTCTGCTGAGTATTAAGTTTTGTTATGTTAACTGTATTCTTTTTAAGCTGATAAAGCATTCCGTGACATGAAAGTGCTTAAGATGAGTCAATCCATCATAGTCTCTGGAGAATCAGGAGCTGGCAAGACAGAAAACACTAAATTCGTTTTGAGGTTTGTGTGTTTGGACCAAAGTTATTACGTGAATCTCTTGTGTTTATGCATTTGGTTGACATAGAGGCAGAGCAAACTAAGGTAATCAGTAGGTTTAAGATACAATTCAGTAAGATATGTATTAACTTCTACGTGCACTTCATTACAAGAAATTGAGTTAAATGCTGACATGATAATATGCCGAAACAGCTACATACTCAGAGAAACCTTAACTCAACTGTAGTGACATCATGTAGTTATTTTGGTTTAGGGTGCATGATGCAGTCGTTTTGGTATTGCACATCTGGTATTGTGGTTGATAAAAAATGTAACTAAACATTTTAACTGTATCTTGCAAGACACTGTTGGTTTTGCCGTTAATGTGTATTTCTGTGTGCTCTCTTAGGGTTTTTGTGGGTTTTTTTGTTTTGTTTTGTTCTAGTTTGCTTAAGTATCCAGGGTTTTGGACTCTAATATACTTTACCCTAGTTCACTGAATAAGTCTGAATAATGGGAGTTATTTATTTATTGATGTTCATGTATGACCAATACTAAATCAAGTATTAAACTATGTGAAAGCCATATTGCTGATATATATCGGCTTTGCTTCCATATTTGCATTATTCTTTAATGGTTTTTATCACTCTGGAACACTATAACTGGAAAGAATTGCTCCATTAAATACACCTATGTCATAGGTTGCCTGATTATTCAGGGAAGCACAGTGCAGGCAGTGTAAATGTGCTCCCTTTCCCTGCCTTGAACTTGTTTCCCTCTATAAATCTTTAATTCCCTTTTCCCTAACATCATGGATTTTCTAGTTTTTATGTATAGTAGAGGTATTATCTTCCACATCCCCTGAAGAATTGTCACAGCTGTCTGTCCTTCATACTGCTCTGCTCTGCCCCATGCAGCCTTTTGTAGATAGCTGCAAGAATTACTGCAAGGTGCTGGTAATGATTTCTTAAAGGGGACATCCTGACTTTATTCCTGCTAAGAGTAACAAAAAAAGACAGCAGGCATGGAAAGAATATCTCATGAGAGATGCTATTAAAGGAGATTATTCATCTGCTTCTCAGCAAAGGAAGAGCTCATTACACAACAGATGAGTATCAACGCTGTTGCTTTTCCATCCCACCCTCCACCATAGAGTCCATGTACAAAACCTGGTTGAGTTTTAACAGCTGGAAGATTTTACCCTTGTGTGATTAGAAAGTAAAAGGTACTAGTACAGCTCTTTGGGTGCTTCTGAAGTTTTTTGGAAGGCCCTGTGTTCAAGAACTGTTTTTAACTTGTCCCAGATTCTTCTGTGAATTTTCAGAAAGTATTCCTTGTGTGCAGGGGAAAAAAAATTAAAAAAAGACTGGAACTTTGGAGCACTTGTGGTTTTATTTTCAAATTCTTTCTTCAATTGCTAAATTGAATCTTGCCTTAATTATACACCTGCAATTCTTATCCTCACCATTTCTATGTGGATTTTTATTAACACTGATAGTTATGAATACAGACACCGTATGCATGGAAGCAGTCTTAAATTCAGCAAATAGACATGAAACCTTATGTGCCTACTATGATTATTAGTAAATACAAATAATACAGTAATAGTTTGATTATATTCTATTAAACTGTAATTTTCATATGCACATCTAAAATTTCTAGCAGGCCTTGGAGTATTGAAAAAAGAAATTGAAGTGTGCAATAATATTTCTGTGTTAACAAAAAAGAAAAATTAAAAGTTTAAAGAAAAATTAAAGTTTATTTTAAAGTGCACAGGTATTTGAAACTTAAAATCAGTATGCTTTCCCTATAGTAAATGGTTAGTATTTTTGCACAGCCATGTTAAACCCTGTTTTTTTAATTGAGGTAACCTGGCATGAATGATATTGATATTTTTATCTTGCTTTACAGGTATTTAACAGAATCCTATGGCAGTGGCCAAGATATTGATGATAGAATTGTAGAAGGTAATGAATTTTCTTTCATTTAACTAAAGGCTCCAATATTATTTTTTTTTTCAGAAATGTGAGTCAACAGCAAGTGAATAAAAGCTAGCACAGAAATACTATCAGACTTTCTAGAGCATAATTTACAGGTAGTTTACCTTGATCCTGAAAAATGAATTTTTTTTATTTGTGATTCACTTTATTTTTATTTATTATAGTATCATACAGTTGTTGATCTAGATAATAATAATGTGTGTTTGAATTGAACTTGACACACATTATGTACTCCAGATGGTACCCAAGGTGGAGTTTTAAACTGCATAAAATCTGCAAGGACAAGATTGTTTTTTCATTAGTATCTGTTAGTACCAGGAAAATGTAATTCCTCCTCCTCACCATCAAGTTCTCAAAGTCAAATAAAGCAGGAAGTTCTTTTAAATTATGATTCTGGGTCATTTTTCTGTTACATTATTTTTGTCAGAAATCACGTAATTCAGATTAGCACTTTAGTTATTGTCTTTACAATAAACTCCCAAACAAGGCGAAAAGAGACTGTGTTGATCATCTTCATTGAGACTCTTTAATGTTGTGTGTACTTCCTAACTGAACCAAAACCAGCTTTTTGAGAAAATACAAACAACTCTCAGGCAATCTAATAGAGCCTCATACATTGATTTGTATAGTCCTCTGTAGCATACAGTAAATTTGAAATTTCTTGACTCTGTGTCTTTTTCTTTAGAAAATTACTTACTTTTGCTTTAAATTTTTCTGTTTCAAATCTGAACCACTTATTCAAGGGAAGTACTGCAGGCTTTAATCTCTTGTTGCTGTAGGTCTGCTTAAACCAGTTTCCTAGTGAAATCCACTGTGTGTTAAAGGAACTCAGAAACTGGGCAAAAGTTGGATAACGTCTGATGCAAATTAATTGGTCCTTGTAGGTACTCCTCAAAGAGTTTGAGCTCTTTAGTTTAGAACAGCATCTGATGGATGAATTCTGAAGGCTTTTAGGCATGATGTTAATGAGTATGCTCATGGCATATATATTACTAGAGGAACCTTCAGCCTACCTGAAAGACCTCGTGCAATTTCATTTTCTTCATAATCCTTTCTTTAAAACCTAATATTACATAAAATGCCTGAATAGTTATCAAAGATCTTGTAAGAAGTCAGATTTGCATTTTTCATAAGCTTTAAGTATTAAAAAAATGAAAATACAGCCAAACCAATTCTCATGTCCTCTTACACGATGCATTATCATCCATACTTTATCCAAACATTTAATTTTTGTAGGAGTAGATAGTTAAATCATTGTCAGTGGAGTTTTAAATCTGAGTTTC
>VZTN01006690.1:63942-75406 GCA_013400515.1 Erpornis zantholeuca | reverse complement strand
TTCTGCAAAACCAACAACTTCCTTTTCCAATTCATTTTGTCCTTTATATTTTCTTGCTTCCTGATTCCCTCAGGATGTGCACTCTTGTGTTTGGGGAAGGGCTTGGATTCAATCCCAGCCTGTCATTTCCCACGGTTTGTTTGCTGCCCTACCCTGGCCGCCGCTTGGAAACCGACAGGGGAACTGTTGTCACCTCTCCAAGGCTGTGACATCACAACCCCGGGCTGGTCCCCCTGGGCTGAGCCAGCCCAGCACATTCCACAGAGAAATGGTGAATCCCCGGCTTCTCCCTGCTCCCTCCAAGGGCTGCCATCCCTCTGCTCCGTGGCTATAAGAACTGGAGCACGCAGAGCCCGGCCCAGGAAGATCCTGCAGGGGAGGATGGCAGCAAATCAGGACCTAAAAGGTGAGAGCTGAGCGAGGTGGGGGCACCCAGGGGGGCTGCGTTTTCTTCTCCTTCACCTCCCCCGTGGCCTCGGCTTCCCCAGCAACCTCCCCACCACGGGACCGATCCCAATTCCTTGCTCAGGCTGGGGAAAATCGGCCCCTTGTGGCAGGAGGGATCAGGCAGAGCCAAAAGGCGAATCCCTCCCAAATATCCAGGGTCAAGGGCGGTTCCTGCGTGGAGATGAAGGCAGAGAGCAGCATGTTGTCACTCTCGTCTCTCTTTTCTCTCTTTTTTTTTGTTCATCCCGCTGGTGGCATTTCCCTCTGCTCGCTCCCCAGCCGTGCAGAAGCGCATCTCCTTCGGGACAACTCAAGAAAGGAAAATGTTTCCTTACTATTACGCTCCGGACAGGCTGGGAGCCGAGGTGAAAGCGGTGCAGGGAAACCCCCTCCTGGGGCCAGGCTGCTACCTGGGGCCAGAGGTGAGCTGTTCTTCCATTCTGGGCACCTTCACGGAGGTCACAGGAGCAATGGGGCCACTCCTGCCCCGCAAATCCACCGCAGAGTGCCCCACGCCCAGCTGGAAAAAGGAATTACCTCCTTTCCCCGACCAATCCTCGAGGTTCTGCAGCAGTGAGAAATTAGGGGAATTAATAGGGATAATATCTGCTGCTCATGCACTGCTGCCCTTCAGACCCACCGCAGAACATCTCCACATCCACCTGGAAAAAGGAATTTTCTCCTTTCCCCACGAATCCTTGAGGCTCTGCAGCAGTGAGAAATTAGGGGAATTAATAGGAATAACGCCAATAAGAATAACATCTGCTGCTCATGCACTCCTGAGCCTCTGCAGGATGTCCCACATCCACCTGGAAAAAGGAATTAACTTCTTTCCCCAACCAATCCTTGAGGCTCTGCAGCAGTGAGAAATCAGGGGAATAGTTAGGAATAACTTCAATAGGAACAACATTTGCCACTCAGGTAATTCTGCCCTGAATTAAAGAACAGTGTCTTTAAAATGCCAATAAATCATTTTGAGTTTCAAATCGCAGAAAAACATCCTCAAATCCTCCATGAGCACCCGCCCCATGAGCAGCCGGGGATACGTGATGGGAGCCAGGACGGCCCCGCGCTTCCAGACGAGGGCTCGGGTAAGGAGAGCGCCAAAAAAAAGGAGGAAAAAAGCAGCCAAAACATTCCCCAGCGAGGCTGTGACATCCACCTGGCTGCTGCTTTGGAATGAGGGAATATTTGGCACAAAATCCTCCATCCTGAGGGTTTTTTTTTCCCCGCAGATGCTGACCCCCGGCCCCGGCGCGTACCGGCCCTTCCTGAGGGACGAGAGGAAGCTCCGGCCTGCCCGCGTTCCCTTTTTCTCCAGCACGCCGCGATTCCCAACCCGGATTCCAGATAAGGAACTTTACCCTGGGTAATTTCACTCATTTTCCTCACAATTAGCAGGAATCCTGGCAGGGAGAAGCGCACAAATGGGAGGTGGGGAACGGAGTTCTCAGTAAAGCTTTTAGATCTCCAAACAAAGCTTTTTATCTCCAAAGAAAAGGCTTTTTGTCTCCAAAAAAAGGGGGCTTTTTATCTCCGAAAAGCTCGCCTTGATTTAGGCTTTAGCTTAGGACGCCTGGGACACCACAGTGTGGAATTCCCATGGTTTTCCCCCGCGGGGCTCTGCTGAAAACACAAAATTGCTTCAAAACCCAGGTCGAGGTTCTCGATGCTTCCCTTTTCTGAGGCATTGTGGCTGCTAATGAATAATTGCATTTTAGCTGACAGCAGAGGTGAATTCAGGAATTACAGACACCAAAACCAGCTCCAAAATTGATATAAAAATTGAGATATCTGGCGCCCGTTTCCTTTAGGCCTGGAACTTACGACATTAAAGAGCCTTTCACCAAGAAAGTCACTTGGCCGATGAAGTTTGGGGCTCCGGACTGGGCTGCAGTGGCAGCACTGCCTCGGAAGATGGTGAAGCTGCAAATCCAGAAGGTAAGGACAGGGATGAGGGGGTGTTATTCCTGCCTCAAATCTTCCTAAAAAACCGAAATTTCCTTTCCGCTTCCCATTTTCACCGTGTTTTGTTACCCGCTCCTGCTTCTGAGAGAGGAAATTTCCTTTTCACTTCATATTTTCGCTATTTTGCGTTATCCTTTCCTGCTTGGGCCGCGAGATGCAAAGTGATTTTCTCGCAGAAAATGGCTGTTTGCAAAACCCTTCCCAAAAAACCCTTTTATTCAGAAATTTCTTCTGGAAGTTTCTACCCCTGAAGGGAGCAAAGCGAGGGCTCCGCTGCTTTGTGTGGCTCTGCTGGAAAGAAAATCTCATTTAAAGCACAGGTTGAGGTCTCACCCCTTCCTTTTCTGGAGCATTTTCATTTTTATTATGAAAAGTTGGTTTTGTTTTGGTTTTTTTTTAGATGACTATGGATAAAAAATTCTGGAAAAATAAGGCCAGGAAGGCCTACCTGAAGTTGTACTACAGCTGAGGATTCCAAATGTGCCACATCCTCCTTCCTTTGGGAACACTCACCTGCACCACTGGGCTTAATAAATCAAGTATTTTAAATGTTTTAAATGTTTTAAAATAGCTCTGCTCAGCTGCAACAAAAACAGCTCAATATTTTCAGAACAAGTGCAAAACCAGCCCCATTCCAGCCACTTGGGAAGAAAGTCCAGAATTTGTTTCTAAATAGGGTAAAGGTGTTTTAAAAATATTTTAATGTATTTTAAATGGATTGCAGATATTTTTAGAATTTTTTTTAAAATAATGAATGGAAATAAAATCCAAATAAACGAGAGTGAAATAAGATAAAATAATAAGATAAAATCTTTTCCAGCAGAGAGATTTCCTTCCTGCTTTCTGGAGTAGGGCTGTATTTTTGATTTGTGCTGAACATGGGGACAATAATATTGGGATATGTTGCTTAATATTGGGTATTTTGCTTAATATTGGGATATTTTGCTTATTGCTGCACAGGGCTTCCACAGAGCCAGGGCCTTTCCTGCTTTTCCTGGGGGAGAAGTTGGGAAGTTGTGAGGGAGACACAAACTGACCCAAGGGATATTCCAGACCACAGGACATCACACTCGGGTTATAAAATGAGGGGGAAAAGGAGGGAATTGGGGCATATTTGGCCAAGCTCCAAACCATTCCATGATTTTCCAGTCATTCCATGATTTTCCAGTCATTTCGTGACCCCCTTGGATGAGGCCTTGCTCTCCTGGAGGTGCCTGTGGCTAGCAGGGAATGGATTCTTTGTTTCCCTTTCCTTTCCCTATTAAATCACCTTTCCCTCAACCCCCGAGTTTTCCAGCTTTTCCCCTCACAAATCTCTCCCAAATCCTGCTGGGGAAAAAAAAAAAAATCCTCTCTCCCTGATCCCACTGGAACAAAAAAAACCTCTCCATGATCCCTTTGGGAAGGGGGAGCGAGCAGCTGTGAGGGGCTTGGAAACCATGACCCCCCCTCAGCTCATCCCCCTCCTTCCATGGATTTCCTCACTTTTCCCTCAAAATCCAGATTTTCCTGAGGTGGGAAAGGAGCCAAACAACCAAAGGGCAGCTCCTCCATTTCCTCAGCACCAGGAATGAACATCCCCATCTTCCCCTCAGCTTTTCCTGCTGGTTCCCCCCTCACTTTCTCCTCATAGCCAGGCCAGCCCAGGGAGTTCCCCCATAATTTGAGGAAAAATCAGGAATATCGAGGTGGTTTTGGGTACCTTCAGAGGGTGTTGAATGTATTTGTGCCCCAAAGTAATAGCCTGAAAATATCTGAGGGAAGGAGGCTGGGTAGGGACAGGCCCCACTAGGCCTCACCAGGTGGATTTTTGCATTTTGCCTCCCTCCCTGGTGACACAAAAATATCCTCAAGCGAACCAAAAAAAATGCTCGAATCGAGAATCCGGCAACAAAAATAAATGTGGCCTGAAACAGAAAGTTCCTGGTGTTGGGGCAGCTGTTTCCCCCTCAGACCTTTGATTTCTCCATTTCCAAACCCTCACACAGATGTGTCTGATCCCGATCCCAGAGAGACCTTGGAGAGGCAAAATCCTTTTGGGTGCAATTCCAGCTCCATTCCTCTTCCAATTCCCTGTATTTATTTACCTGTTTCTGTAGCAAATTTCACCTGCAGCCCAATTTTAGCCACAAAACCAAGATTTATTCTTCCAATTCTCACTTTCAGGAGCTCTCACAGCTGCTCCCAGTTTTTGAGTCGCAGCTGTCCCCTTTTTGGTGCCAGATTCTGAAGCAAGATTTCACTCTCTGGAATTTTTCTTGTCCTAAAAAATTGGGGTTTTAGGCTGTTTAAAGCTTCACTTTTGCATTCCTGGCTGACACCGTGGTTCACCTCCACCTAATTCTTTCTAACCCCCAAAAAATAATGATATGTGAGGCATTTTCCCACTCCTGAAACGTGAAGGACTCAGCTTTGCTCGTAGGAGATAAAATTTCTTTTATTATGAACATAAAAATTACAATTTTCATTCCACGCTTTTCTTTTTTTAACCCCCTACCCAGCAAGGGATGGGTCTCCTTGCAGAAAAAAAAAAAACAAGTTAAAAAAAGATAAAACTTTTGGATATATACAAACATCTACAGGGTGTGTCTGTACATCTGTCATTCTGTACAAGCAAGGCACCAGCAGAAGTGACAATGGCACACACAGTGGGGGGAGATTTAATTTCGGATTTTTTGGCAGGAACATCTCCATTTTCATTGGAAAAAAAAAACAAACTTATTTTTATTTTCCTCCTCCCTGGGTGTTGGGAGAAGAGGGTGGATCCTTTTACCTGAATTGAGGTGAACTTGGGATTCTTGGAAGATTGGACCAGACCACAGGAGGCTTTTCTCAAGGAAATTTGACCTGTTTTTTGCCTAAAAAAATGCTGAAGGAAATTCTAGCAAAGCCAATAATGACAACACTGCCATAAAAATAAAGGAAATAAAAGGGTGAAATAAAGCAGAGGAAAAAAAAAATCAACTTCTACTGATAAAAGCACTTATTTGAGAGCTGATAAAATGCCAGAAGTGTGCTCACTGCTGCCATCAGCGCAGCTTTGTTCCATTTTCCAACTTCCAAAGCAACCGGGGAAGGTGGAAACTCTCCGAGGATTTGAGCTGTGTGGAAAACAACAATGAACTGCAAACGAGCCCCGAGCAGCTGTGACAGGAAAAACGATCTCAAAGCAAGGCAGGGTAAACACCACCACACTTGAGAGAGGTTTTCAGTCCCCAGAGCAGCTGCAAAGTGGGAATAAAATGGAGCTCCGTATTTACACTTCGATCTGTTTGCTTTTACCTGCCAAGAATGCAAAGAGAGGAACCTCCCTGGGAGTTTTCTCTTTGTTTAATAATTCCTTGGATTTCAGGCTTGATGGAAGCTCCTTTTCCAGCCTGCCAGGATGCCTTTGTGGGAAGTAGGAGCAGGAAAATTCCCTGTGTCCCACAGCTCCAAATCCTGTGTCCTCCAGCTCTCCAGAAAATCCATCCTCCCCACCGTGGAAACCAAAATCCCCCAGATAATTCCCAGGTGGCTTTCCTGGTCCATCCCAGCGAGCAGAGGGAAGGGGGAGCCCTGGGAAGCAGGCTGGGAGTGGAGTTCACCACACAGGGAGATCGTTCCTCAGCTGGATTGCCTCTCCTGACCCCTCTGAGTTCCTCTGAATTCCGGCTCCCCCCTCACTTCTTCCTGCGGATTTTGGGTTTCTTCACGGGCCGCAGGTAGGGGTTGTCGATCACGTTCTCCTCCCCGTTCCTGCTGCCTGCCAGGGAGCTGTTCTGCTGCAGCACTGAGGTGTTCTCCTTCTCAGCTCCGGAGTCATCCTGGCACGGTCAAAAAACAACAATAAAAACCCCCAAAGTCAGCCTTAGAAATCCCTCTGCTCACAGGATCTGTGGCTGCTCCATCCCTGGAAGTATCCAAGGCCAGGTTGGAGCAATCTGGGATAGGGGGGGGTGTCCCTGCCCATGGGACAAGGTTTTTATGGTCCCTCCCAGCCCAAAGCATTCCAGGATTCCAAGTTCAAGGCACAGAACCTATGGGCAGGAGGGATAATCGACAGCCAGGCACACAAGGAGCTGCATTAAAGGCCAGGCCTGGTTTCTAAGCCAAGGAAATCCCTTGGGAAACTGTGGGATCCAAGGAGAACCTTCTTCCCTGGCACTGAAATTCGGGAGGCACTGAAAGCTCCTGCTCCAGCCTCATTCTGCACTGAACTCTGCAGGGAGCTGAAGAGCCCTCCCAATGTTCAGTTCCATTTCCCATTCTCCAGGAGACAGAGCCAGGTTTTCCAAGCTCAACAACCCTGACAATGTTCAGCTCCATTGCCAATTTCCCAGGAGACAGAGCCAGAAGTCCAAGCTGAAGAACCAGGACAATGTTCAGTTCCATTTCCCAGGAAACTGAGCCAGGTTTTCCAAGCTCAACAACCCTGACAATGTTCAGCTCCATTGCCAATTTCCCAGGAGACATAGCCAGAATTCCAAGCTAAAGAACCCTGACAATGTTCAGCTCCATTTCCCAGGAGACACAGCCAGAATTCCAAGCTGAAGAACCCTGACAATGTTCAGCTCAATTTCCCAAGAGACAGAGGCAGGTTTTCCAAGTCCAACACCCCTATCAACATTCAGTTCCATTTCCCACTCCCCAGGAGGCACAGCCAGGTTTTCCCAGCTGCAGGAATTCCCCCCCAGGAGCCCCCCCAGGGTGGCCCTACCGTGCTCATGTGCAGCGGGAGGTTCTCGGTGTCTGTCTGCTCGTCCTGCTCCGAGGAATCTGTCTCCTCCATCTGCTGCATTTCCAGCTCGGAGGGGAGCAGAGCTGTCAGGTAGGGCACAGTGAAAGGCCTGGCAGCAATCACTGGGAGCAGAGAAAAGAGGACACAGGGTCAAAACTCCTCCCCTCAAACACTGAGCACAAAGTTACAGAGAGCAAACATTTCGCTGGTTCTGGGTTTGGGATGCACACACACACTTCCTTTTCCTGCTGTTCCCAAGGATCAGGAAGGGAATCCTCATCCCTAAGAGATGGCAGTCTCTACTTCCTAGTTTTCTGAAGCCAAGGACACAGCAGTGTTCCAACACAAAAAGCCCTTCCTGAGCTCCACCAAAAAATCCCCATTATCTGGGAAGTCGGGTTCCCCTTAAATGGAGCTGCCAGAGATCCTTGGGACAGTGGGAATTTTCATCACTGCTCTGCAGGCAGAGAGACAGGAAAATTTCCAGCAGCAGGAAAACATCAGGGAGAAGAAATTCCTTGTTCAGTAGGTGGAGCCAGGATTCGGATGAGCTTTGGATTCAGCCCTTCTCAGCCTCCGCCAGCAGACAAAAGGGAGCCCTGGGGAGTTTAGGAGCAGCTTTCTGCTTTTCCTCCCCATTTTAACCCCCAAATCCCTCCTTTCCCAACCTTCCACTGCCTCAGCAGGGCAGACACCACTATTCCCAAACCCTCAAGGGGAGGAGCAGGGATGCAAAACGATGGAATCACTGACGTGGGAATGTGCTGACATCATCCTTGAAGAGGCTCTGGGTCTCTCCAGTCTTGGCCATGAACCGTGTGAGGGCCCTTTCCACGTCCCTCCGTTGGGAAGCTGCCTTCTCCCGCAGCACCTGGTAGTCAGACACCGGCTCCCGGTAGGTCTGGAGCGGGGAAGAGAGGGATGGAACAGCTCCACTTCCAAATATCACAAGGATATCCATGGGTTTTCGGAGAGTTACGGAGTCCCAGAGGCCAGAAATGCAGGGATTTTGTGCTGGGAAGGGTCTGGGTGGAGGTAATGGGGTGGGTCTGGGAGTGGATAATGGGATGTGCCAGGGATTCTGAACTGGGAAGAGTCTGGGAATGAATAATGGGATGGGCCAGGGAATCTGAACTGGGAAGTGCCAGGGAGAACTGGGAAGGGTCTGGGGGCAGATAATGGGATGTGCCAGGGATTCTGAACTGGGAAGAGTCTGGGAATGAATAATGGGATGGGCCAGGGATTCTGAACTGGGAAGTGCCAGGGAGCAGGTAACAGGAAGAATCCCATCCCAAGTGATCTCTACAACCCACAAACAAGGAATATCCCAAGTTAGGAAAAGCAATATTTAGGATAAATGGCACCAGCTCTGCAGTAAAAGCACCCCACTCCTGGACTCCAGAGCCCAAAAAGCACAAAAATATGGTTTTTACTCACCGGTGTCTTGATGTAAGTGTGAGGATCTGGGAACTCCGGGAAGTGGCCAGGAATGTGGGGTGGATGAGGCTTGTTCTGCCCAGCTGTCAGGGCTTTGGGAGTCACAGGCTGGTTTGTCACCGGAGCTGCAGGGGCAAAACACAGGAATCAGGGA
Source organism: Erpornis zantholeuca (assembly GCA_013400515.1). Classification (NCBI taxonomy): domain Eukaryota; kingdom Metazoa; phylum Chordata; class Aves; order Passeriformes; family Timaliidae; genus Erpornis; species Erpornis zantholeuca. The sequence continues at coordinate 66,680 of VZTN01006690.1, read as the reverse complement.
GTTCCTCCCACCCAGGCTCATCCCAAAGCGCTGCTGCTGAGCTGTGACCCCATCCCAGACCCCACCCGAGCATGGAGCACATCCCACGAGCTTGGGATTGGCATTCCAGAAGGCTCAAGGATCCCTTGGCCTCTCTGTCCTGCAACAAAACCACCCTGAGGGTTCTCCCGAGTGACCGAGGTCCCTTCACCTCCTGAATCCCTGCAATCATCCCACAGAAAGCTCATCAGGAGCTCTCTGAAAGGCAGCAGGGAGGAATCCCAAACTATTCCCAGCTCCCCACGTACGGGCAGTGATCACCATCCTCTGGGAACGCTTGGCATAGGCAGGAAGAGTTTCCACATTGAACCCTGGAACACAAAAGAGGAAAACAGGAATCACTCCAGGAGTTTATCCTGTCAAAATCCCTCCCTCTCCAGAATTCTTCCAAGGACTCCAAATGACAGGAGAAGGAAAATAGGGTGCCCAGACCCTAGACTGGGGGGTGGATTTCCCAATCTGAAGGTGGGAGGAGTGGGAATGATGCCTTAGGTTTGAACTTTGATATTTCCCAGCCCTGCCCTGCCCAGTGTCACTCTGCAGTTCCCTGGAGCTCGTTCAGTGCTGTTCTCTCATGCTCACACACACACAACAAAGCCTCTCCAGCTCTCCAAGGACACCCAGACCCTCCTAGGCACAACAACTGCAAACCACAATCTTGGCGACAGGGGGGCAAGCTTGGGCAAATTCCATCCTTGCCTGGCTTCTGCTTGGGGAATTGATGCTGAGATCCAAGTGGGAAGAACTCGGGAGCTGTCCTTGTCCATGTTGGGATGCACTGAGGCAGGAGCCTCTGGAGCCCAGAGTGTACCTCTGAAGGCTTTTCCAATCAATCCCTCCTTGATTCCTTTATCCCTGCCTGCTCTCTGTTTCCAGGGAGCCATTTAAGGCATCAGGAAGAGGGAGCTGCTCACCCATTTCCACGAGGGTCACCACGATGTCCGAGAGCGTGGGCTGGGTCCTGGCTGTGTGCTCGCAGTAGGACTTGGCACTCCTCCCAATTTCCGAAATATCTGCAGGATAAAACCACCACAGGTTTCATTTTCATCACCTTTGTGTCAGCTCCCGGGGATGGGAATTTGCAACAAATTTAGGCAGGAATGAAAAATAATCCTTGGGATGGTGCATTTTGCAGGTTGGGTGTTTAAAGATTAAAAAAATCAGCGTTTGCCATGAAAGCAAAAGGTAAATCTGTATCTACAACATGAAAAAAACCCCAGAATTGGATCATTTCTTGATTTCAGAACAATCTGTAGGTGAGGTTTTCGTCAACACCCACGGAGGAAGGAGCAGAGCTGCTCCAAAGGGGACTCCATGAGCCAAATTTTGGGATTTTGCTGTTTCTCTGTTTATCCCAGACTATGAAGCTCCTGGGAGTATCTAATAAGTGAAAAAAAACCGAGGATTTCTGAGCTGGGATAAAACAAACCCCCAGCAATCCACACCTCCAGTGCCGCATTCCAGCCACCAACCCAACAATACCCCAGAACTGGATCACTTCTCAATTTCAGAACAATCTGTAGGTGTGGTTTTCATCAACACCCAGAGAGGAAGGAGCAGAGCTGCTCCAAGGGGAACTCCATGAGCCAAATTTTGGAATTTTATTGTTTCTCTCTTTATCGCAGCACTATGGAGCTCCTGGGAGTATCCAACAAGGATTTCTGAGCTGGGATAAAACAAACCCCCAGAAATCCACACCAACCCAACAACCCCGTGGGCGATAAAACCGGGATCAAACCCCTGCGGAATGAGGAGGGAAATCCTTGGCTGAGCCACTGGGGGCACTCACAGCTCTGGATCATCTCGGTGAGCGTCTCCACCGCGGCTTTCTCGGCGCTCTCGAAGCCAGCCTCGGTGAGCAGCGAGCTCACCACCACCTGCAGGGTGCGGCGCCGTGCCAGGTGGTAATTGTCCGCAGGGGTGCCCGCCTGCTTGCTGCCCGCCCGCTGGAATGGCAGGAATGGGGCGTTAGGAGATGGGGAGAGGCAGATGTGGAACCCCCCTGGAGAGGTGAGGAAGTGGGGCTGGAACGGGGAGAGGGATAGGGTGGGGATGGCATACATGGCATGGGGCAGGGAGCAGGTAATGGAAGGGCTTGGGAGCAGGTGATGCCTTAGGTTTGAACTTTGATATTTTCCCAGCCCTGCCCTGCCCAGTGTCACTCTGCAGTTCCCTGGAGCTCGTTCAGTGCTGTTCTCTCATGCTCACACACACACAACAAAGCCTCTCCAGCTCTCCAAGGACACCCAGACCCTCCTAGGCCCAACAACTGCAAACCACAATCTTGGCGACAGGGGGGCAAGCTTGGGCAAATTCCATCCTTGCTTGGCTTCTGCTTGGGGAATTGATGCTGAGATCCAAGTGGGAAGAACTCGGGAGCTGTCCTTGTCCATGTTGGGATGCACTGAGGCAGGAGCCTCTGGAGCCCAGAGTGTACCTCTGAAGGCCTTTCCCATCAATCCCTCCTTGATTCCTTTATCCCTGCCTGCTCTCTGTTTCTGGGTATCCATTTAAGGCATCACAGGGACTGGGAAAATTCACAGAGCAGGTGGAAGGAAGATGGAGCAGGGAGTAGGAAAGGGAGGAGTAGTTAATGGGACAGGACTGAAATCAGGGACTGGGAAGAGTCTGGGAGAAAGAAGAGAGCAGGAGCACACTCCTGTACACTCCTATGCATATAAGGACATCTATGTATATAT
>VZTN01006690.1:46260-57712 GCA_013400515.1 Erpornis zantholeuca | reverse complement strand
GCACAGGGTGACAGGGAGGGGGTGACAGGGGTGACAGGCAGGGGGTGACAAGGAGAGGGTGACAAACAGGGAGTGATAGGCAGGGGGTGACGGGCAGGGGGTGACAGGCAGCAGGGATGACAGAGGGTGACAAGCAGGGGGTTACATGGAGAGGGTGACAAAGGGTGACAGGCAGGGGGTGGCAAGCAGAGGGTGACAAACATGGGGTGACAGCAGGTGACAGGCAGGAGGTGACAAGCAGGGGGTGACAAACATGGGGTGACAGGCAGAGGGTGACAAGCACAGACCACCTGCCCCCCATCCCAGGAAAACCCCAAAGCAGCAGCAAGGGAAGCGCTCGGATCCCTCCTGGCAGGAAATTCCCAGGGCTGGGAGCTGTGCAAAGCTCTCCTGCTGTCCCAGGGACACGGGAGCGTTTGTGCAGCCCCCCGGAGCGGGAAGTGAGACAAATCCCATGCTTCAGATGCCAGAATCCAGGGAATCTCCTCCCCCGGGGTGTCCCCGCGGGGCCTGGCGGTCGCAGCAGGCTGGGAGAGGTTTTTCCAGCAGCACCGGGAATGGTTGGGTGTGGAAAAAACTCTGCTGATGGTCGTGGTGCTGTGGCTCTGCTCCACCCCCAGGGAAAACGGCAGGGAACGTGCAGGGAATGGGAAAGAAACCCCAAAAATGTTCTGTTTAGTGGCGAGAAGGATGCTGAAATTGTGACTTCCCAAAGTGAAGTGAGGCCAAATCTGTATTTCCGTAGTCCACAAAGAGTCACAACTGTGCTGATCCATCCTCTGGGATGCTGATCCATCCTCTGGGATGCTGATCCATCCTCTGGGATCCCTGTGCATCCATGGATTCCCCCCAGGCTGGCAGGACACACATCTTGGGCTCACTGCCGCAGGAATGATCCCCAGAATGGGTGGGAAATACACAAAACTCAGCTCTTCCGTGAGAATGAGGATTTTGGGCTTGGAATCCAGAACTGGGAATCGCCAAGGAGGATCTTCCCAAGTGTTTTCTGACTGGGAGATTGATGTTTTTCCAGCCAAACTTCCACTGTTTTGTCCCCATTTTCTGCTCACTTTTGGCAGCAGGTGACCATTTTAACAGCACTTTTCCAAAGCTTCCCTCCATCCCCTCCCCTCCCACCATAATTGATAAGAGCAGCTCGGACAGGTGATAACCCCCAAGATAAAACCGACATGAAAACAGAATATAAAGTTTAAAATAAAGCCCTCAAAAGAGCTGAGCAAAGGATTTGGTGGCAGCCCCAGCTGGAAGGGACCCTCTGGAAAGGGTGGAAAGGGTTAATCCAGGGCTGCTGAGAGCCCCTGGAGCCCTTCGAGCAGCGGTTTTGAAATCTGATTTTCTTTTTTGCAACCCAGCGAGGTTTTTATCAACTTCCTATGCGAGAGCAGAAGTTGGATGGGTGCAGGGAGCACCCATGGGTGCTGCCTTCCCTCTCCTCGCAGCTCCGCTTGAGTGTGGCAGTGCAGGAGCCACAGCTTGGGGAAAAAATATGAGCATGGAACAACCTCAAAATTCCAATATTTCCAGTGTTTTGTTCCATTTCTTCAGCGTCAGCCCCCAAACCAACCCTGCTGCTTGTGCAGCTTCACTTGGGCTCATCTCAAAGTGCCAAATTCCTGGTGGAACGGGGAAAAAAAAAGCAACACCCTGTGCCTTCTTTTTAATTAATGTTTCATACTAGAAATGAAGGAGTTAGATTTCTTTTTTCCCTTTGTTTTTTGGGTTGTTTATTAATTTTTTTATCTCAAATTTAGAGCGCAGCTTAGCTTGGCTCGTGGAACTTGTGGTGCAAAAAGGCAACAGATCTTGTGTAGTGTGTTTTTAAATAATAAACTATATCATTTTATTTTATTATTTTATGTAATATATAAACTTTTTACATAATATATAAACTATATCATTTTATATAATATATAAACTATATAATAAACCCTAATAACCAACGATTACATATAATATTTTGACATTATATATAATATAATATGCAATATATAATATTCATATGATTTCATTTTTATATTTTAATATTTATTTTAATATAATTTTTAAAAAAATTTATACTAATAACTATCAATTTTTCTTAACATGTTTCTTTTATTTTAAACTAAAGTTTAAAGTTTATTAACTTTAATAAACTTCAGTTAAGTTTATTTTAAACTGCTAATTACTTAGTGTTACTTCAGAGCAGAACATGGAGGGGAAGAAGAAGCCAGGGAGGCAAAGGACAACACTTGGCATTTTCTATTTTGCCTTCATTTACTTCTACACTAGGAAACTTAGTGATATAAATTTTCAATTTGTGATAAACTAAACTATCATCTATTTCACACTTTTGATACTTCCAATTCGTCTAGGAGTGTTGGAAGGGTTTGGTTTTTTTTTTAGGAGCACAGAGATTAAAGTGTTCCCTTGGGGAGCCAGGGGGGGAGTCTAGGATCTCTTAGAGCAACAGGAATGTCCAGGGGGTGAGAGCTCCAAAATCAGGCCCCAAATGTTGTGGGATTGGAGCCAAGAGCACCTGGATCAGCATGGGGAGAGGTGAGGAGCACAAATCCCTTGGGAATGCATTTCTCCTTCTCCTGGGAAGCGTTTCCTGCCTCAGGCTGATCCCTCCTTGGTGGCTGTGCATCTGCAGGCTCTACCCCAGGAGTTCTGTGTGGTTTTTGTCCTTCCTTTCCCTTTCCAAGGATTTTTTTTTCCCTTGGAGTTCCAAGCTCAGGTGTTGAGGGGTTGCTGCTCCCCAGCCCAGCTCAGGTTTCCATGGGCAGGTTTGGTGTTGGGAGCAGGGCCCAGATGGACTCGAGGCTTATGGAAAGCACCTTCCAAACCAGCCCTGCTTGGATTTCCAGCCTGATCCAGAAAATAAACCAATTAAAATTTGAGCTTTGCCCTTTTTTTTTTGGCTGTCTGATGTCTTGAATTACGTGGACAAGCAGAGCCCGGATCAGCCCCACCATTGCAAACACCCCCAAAAACTCTCCAATTTCGCTGAGATTTCCCCAAATTCTCCATCTTATCTTTCTCTCAGCAGTTTCCTATCATCCTGCAGAGGAGAGAGCCAGCCCGAATTTGGTGAGGGAGGGGAGGCACGCGTGGGTCACTTCTCCGGGAATGATGCAATCCCAATTTTTGGGATGCTCCAAATCCCGAGCTCAGAGCAGCACCAGGAGTGAGACAAGAGCTGTGACACCTCCTCAAAAAAAAAAAAACCTCCCGTGCCACATCTTTCAAAGCCTCTCTTGCAGCTGCTTTTCGAGCCCGGTGCAAGCCTTTTTAAACCCTGCGAAAAGCCGAGCTTTGCAGAGCTCAGGGTTGAGCCTAAAGCTCGCAGGCAGCTCGGGAGCTCCCCCCGAGCAGAATCTGTGCTCGCCGAGCCACGGGGGCTTTGCAGGATGATGGGGAGGGAGGAAAAGAGGAGCCTGCCGTGGTGTCTGAGTTGTTGAATTCACCTGAAAGTAAGAATTGGAAGTGTTATATCTTGAAGAAAACCAGCAACAACAGCGGTTCTGGCAATAGGAGTTTGATAGCAGCAGATTTGTCTGAGCTTACACAGTGAGATGTGCATTAACTGATCCAACTAAAACATAAATTCATTAACTGATCCAACTAAAACACAAATTCATTAACTGATCCAGCTGAAACACAAACTCATTAACTGATCCAACCAAAACACAATTTTAATTCTATTTCTCTAAACGTATCCAAGCTTAATTCTGATTCACTAAAATGGTTGTAACTCTTACATAAACCTTACATAGAATTTATGCCTATAGTTTCTATTTATTCTTGCTGTTTACGTAGCCAACCTATCTAAAAAACTAATTAAAAATATAACAACATTTACATTTCATCTGCAACAAAACACTCTGTAAAAAAAATAACAGATATTTACTGATATTTAATATCAGTATATCTGATATAATAACAGACATTTTATTTACTATACTAAAAAAACGAATTTTAAAACTTTTTTTTAAAAGCCAATTAATACAATATTTAAACCACTTCAAACACATTCCTGTGAAAAACTGAAATTTCTCCTTCTTAACGACTTTATATCTATTTCCTAACTTTATACCTCTCTATTTCTTAACTTTATATCTCTCTCTTTCATAAATTTATATCTCTTCATTTCATAACTTTACATCTCTCAATTTCTTCAACGATTTTAATTCAATCCCCATACTCACCCTTATTTCTGACCCCAAAAAAAAAAACCTCTGAGAGGCTGAGCTCAAACCTTTCCCCAGACACATCCTGAGCACCTCAGGCCCTGATGGGGCTGCAGGTGCGGGGTCACCATGAGATTTGGGGCCCTGCAGGTGAGCAGAGATCGTTGCTGAGTTGTTTTATTTTCTCCCTCCCCACTTTCACCGGGCAGGAAGTAAATAAACACTTCTGAGTGCTCTCGGCGTGTTTGGGAAGGTAAAAATAAATCCACGGGGCTGAGAAAAGTTCTGTGGGGACCCTCCTGAAATGTTGGGGGGAGGGGATGAAGGGAAGCTTTGTTTTTTGGAGGTTTTATTTCTTGGGGTCTCCCCCAAGGTACAGGGGAACCATCCTGGGTGTGCAGGAATTGAGGGCACTGCTGGCTCCATCTGGGCAGGAATAATTTGGGGTTTTGGTGGTTAGAGCTGAGAAAATTTGGAATTGTCTGGGGTTTTGGTGGTTAGAGCTGAGGAAATTGGGAATTTGAGGTGCCTTGGGGCATTTCCCAACCCTGCTTCACAGGAGAGCCCAGTGGGGTTCAGGCCAAATTCACAGTCCCTGTTTATGGTTTATTATTTAGGAGACACTTTGTTACTTAGAATGCAGTTTGTTTCTTGTTTCCAGTTTGTTAATTAGGGTAATTTTAATCTCCAGAAGTGTTTCCCTGCAAAAGAGAGATCCCCAGTTTCCCTGGATGTCAGATCGAGCTGAGCACAGCTCCTGACCCTTTTTGGGGTGTTCCCAGCCAGAGCCACCACTTGATGTGTCCCCCTCCTTCAGACTGATCCCAATCCATGTCAGATTTATCCCAATCCATGTCAGATTTATCCCAGTCCTTGTCACACTGATCCCAATCTTTGTCAGACTGATCCCAATCCATGTCTGATCCCAATCCATGTCACACTGATCCCAATCCTTGTCAGACTGATCCCAATCCGTGTCTGATCCCAATCCATGTCTGATCCCAATCCATGTCACACTGATCCCAATCCATGTCACACTGATCCCAATCCATGTCAGACTTATCCCAATCCATGTCACACTGATCCCAATCCATGTCACACTGATCCCAATCCATGTCACACTGATCCCAATCTTTGTCACACTGATCCCAATCCTTGCCACACTGATCCCAATCCATGTCCTGAAACAATTCCCGCCCTTGGCATCACTTCCCAAGAGCCCAGGAGCTGCCCTGGCAGGAGGCTGAGTGGGAAAAGTGCAAATATCCACACTTGAGGTTATTTCCAGTCTCTCACCTGAGGCAGGATGGATTTCCTGGAGGAAAACTTTGGGATTTCCATTCCAAACCCTGCAGTTTCATGGCATGCCAGCTCTTCCCCCCCTTAACCTGCTCTGTGTGTGGGGTGGTGATACCCCAGGGCAGCCTCTGCCTGGGGACAGGGACAGTGCCAGGGGCTCCCTGCAGCACTATCACTCCCTGTCCCTGTCCCCACACATTTGTTTGTCTCATTTCTCCTTTGAGGCCCAGCTGGATTCTGAGAAACCCAAGCCTGGAGCTGCAGGAGCACCAAAAAAACAAAAAAAAAGGACCTTTTTTGCTTTATCTCTGCCCTCTCTGGTCTGGGGGTGGGGTGATAACGCCAGGGCTGGGGTGGCAGGATTAGCACCGAGGTGCCACCTGCGAGGATCTGGTGACAACCAGATGTGGGCACAGCTCTCCAGATGCTGCTTTCCCACACAAACCAGGCTCCTGGGTGGAATATCCGTGTCTGGAAGGGCTGCAGCCATTCCTCAGTGGGATCTGAGTCTGTCTCTCCCACCCCTTTGGTGTGGGACCATCCCACCGTGCTGCCTTCAGTGCTCAGGCTGGGCTGGAATCAGCCAAAAAAAGGATGAGGAATTGATAAGAAAGGGATGCCAGGCAGTTGTTAGAAGGGCAGAAGTTCTGCAAAGCCTTGTGTCCATCCTCATGCCCAGCAGGAAGATTTTTTTTGTGGCATGGGAGGAATTTTTCCCTCCCGGCTCCAGCATGGAGAACCCACAGCCAAGGCCCCTGCAGCCTCACCCCAAATTCCCCTTCACAGCATCACAGCCAGGCCCTGCTCTTCCACAAACACAGGGAAAACCAGGAGAGAGGGATTGACACCCAGAAAATCACAGCTTTACGTTCAGGTGGTAAAAACCAACCCTTTCCCAGCCTTTTTTGGGAGACAAACATCCTGTGAGCTTTGGGCTTTCACCAAGGTCTCTCCCCCTGCTGTAGAAGTGATTCGTGGAATTACTTACAAGGAAATTTAGAAGGAATTTATAAGGAATATTATAAGGAAATGGAATAAAAGAACAACAGAAATCGTATCGATTGCTAATATTTCTGTCATAATCGTGTAAGATTGGGTAAAGCAGAAATAAACCAAGTAAGGCATGGCATGAGGGGCCCTGGTTGGAAGTTTTAGCTGATGTTAGATCCCCAGCACGGCTGCTGGCAGCCCCACCCTGCCCAGTGCCACGTCCTGGGCTGCTCGGGGGCAGCTGGGGTGGAGTCTCTGATAGTTATCTTTGGAGATTATTATGATTTTTTTTTTTTCCCACCGGTTTGGTTTTTGTTGTTTTTGTTTTTTTTTTTTAGCTCGCCCAATATTCAGCTCTGAAGTCCTTTTTAATTCACTGCAGGAGCCTCGCTTGGTGTGTTTCTTCTCCCAGCGAGCATTTCCTTATTCCTGTTCCTGCTCTGTGTGTGGGAACCTCTGGAGCTCGGGAATCTCCTGGCACTTTGAGCTGGGGGAGCTTTATTTACCACCGAGATGCTTTTTTTTTTTTTTACCCACACCCAGTCCCGCTTTACATCCACCCCGCTTCATTTTACATTTCTCCTGATTTAAATACAGTCACACCAACATGGTTTCAACCACCACAACATCCTCGGCCGGGTGGTGGAAGGAGAAAAGCTCTGCTCTGCCTGCAGAGGCAAATTCTCCCTAAATCCCTTTCCGTGTCAGCTGTGCCAACACTCCGGAGCCAGCCAGGTCCTGTCCTTGTCCGTGCCCTGGCACAGCTCCCGCAGCCAGGCCAGGGCAGGCAGCACAAAGCAGGACAAACCCTTTTGGCAGCTTCTCCCAGGAAATCTGATCCCACATTTCCCCAGCTCCCCTGGCTTCTCAGGCAGCTCCTTTGTGTGCCTTATCTCGAGTTTGGCACCTCCCGCGTGTGACAGAATCCCCCCCCCCCCCAAAAAAAAACCCCCCCCAGGTTTTGGGGTGGGGGTGCTTTCATCCCTCTTGTAAAGCAATAATATTCCCAAATCCCTGTGCCACCCCTTTGGAGCAGGAAGGACTTCAAAGTCCTCTCTCGCCTATGAAAGTCCCTAAATCCTGTCTGAAGCTGATTAATTTACCCCGAGTTAATTAGCAGGTGCCTTGATCCAACCACGTCACTGCACGATGTCATTTCCAGGGGGAATCCAATCCTTTCTTTCTGTGTTTGTGGGGTTGGTTTCGAAGGCATCATCTCCCACCTGGGAATTTTCTACCATCCCCAAGGCCTTTGTTACCTTTAATCAAAGAAAACCATTCAGGATTAATCACCTAAACATGAAGGAGCTTCATGACCTGGAAGTGCAGAATAAATATGGTCAATTTTAGAGCTCCACGTGGGTATTTTGGAGTACCTGGAGTGGCTGAAATCTCACTTGGCTGGAGGGGAAAACTGAACCCTGAAGCAGCAAAAGGCTGTGAGCAAAGCAGGAAATCAATCCCCAATCCTCAGTATGGATCCTCAATATGGATCCTCAATCCTCTTCCCAATATGGACTTTAAATATCGATTTTTAATGCAGATTTTTATTATACACCGAACCAGTGCTGGGGGGAGAAAAAAAAAACCAAACCAAAACAAACTAATTTTTTTTTTTTTTCCTCTTGAGAGAACTCATTTAGTAAAGAAGCAAACAAAAAAATGGCTGAGGTTGCTGTGCTGAGCTGAGGCAGGAAGGCAGCAGGAGCTGCCCAGGGATGATTTGCAAGAACCGTTAGCGGTGCTGTGGTTTCACCTCTGCTCCGATGCCTCCCAGAGCCCCTCCAGACAATCACTGGAACCCTGGGAGCTGAGAATTCGAAATTCTCTCTGCTGGAAAGGAAAACACACATTTTCCACAAGGAAAATCCCTGCATTGGATCCGGAGCCTCGGCAGAGGCTTCCCAAATGGAGTTTCCAAAGTGGTTTGAAATTGTTTTTAAAGTGTGGTTTCACCCCTGGTGGCACAGGGTGAAAAGTTTGAGATTTAAGGTTTTAGAAGATAGGAATATACATATAAATAGTACATATATATTTATGTACTATTTAAATATAGTACATATAAATGTACTATATTTACATATACATATAAAATCTCTCTTTAAGAGCTTTTAAGAGATTTTAAGAGATTGTAAGAGATTTTAAGAGATTTTAAGGCAGTGACTGGATACTTCTTTTTCGCTTTCTTCTTCCTTCTTCTCCACGGGTTTAGATGATGTCTTCTAATTAGACAAAAAAAAATTCTCACTGCTGAACTTAGAAGTTCAAATATTGAGTTAGAAATAAAAATAATTTAAGTGACAAATCATTATTGGAGACCAAAGGTCCTCACAAAAAGCTCTGCAAAGGCAGAGAACCACCATGGTTAGCCTTGTTTTACCTCCTTAGCAGAACTCACACACTAGTACTTGGTAGCTACAGTTACTGTAACATAAATAAGAACCAATAAACAAATGAGTCCAAATAAGAGAAAAACCAAACCAAACCCAACTGTATTTCATCCCAGCTGTGAAAAGTGAGAAGCTAAGAAAGAAGCCGTGGCCCTGACATAGAGAACATCCTCGTGCCCTGTCCCCGTGCCAGCAGCTGGCAGGGCAGGCCCCAGAGGAAGCGGCAGGAGCCAGCGCTGGCCGGGGGCTGGCAGCCCCACGAGCCCGGGGGGCACTGGGGAGGGCGAGGTGGGAGCGCTGCTCCCCACGGGAAGGGATTGGCACGGGAAGGGATTGGCACGGGAAAGGATTGGCATGGGAAGGGATTGGCATGGGAAAGGATTGGCATGGGAAAGGATTGCCAGGGGAAGGGATTGCCATGGGCAAGCACTGCCAGGGGGAAGGCAAAGCATTGCCATGGGCAAGGATTGCCACGGGCAAGCAAAGCATTGCCAGGGGAAAGCATTGCCACAGGAAAGGATTGCCATGGGCAAGCACTGCCAGGGGAAGGCAAAGCATTGCCACAGGCAAGCAAAGCATTGCCAGGGGAAGGCATTGCCAGGGGAGAGCAAAGCATTGCCATGGGAAAGGATTGCCATGGGCAAGCAAAGCATTGCCACGGGCAAGGATTGCCAGGGGCAAGGATTGCTAGGGGAAATGATTGCCAGGGGAAGGCAAAGCATTGCCATGGGGAAAGCATTGCCACGGGAAGGGATTGCCAGGGGAGAGCATTGCCACAGGAAGGCATTGCCAGGGGCAAGCATTGCCATGGGCAGGCATTACCACGGGAAAGGATTGCCACGGGCAAGCAAAGCATTGCCACAGGCAAGCATTGCCATGGGAAGGGATTGCCAGAGGAGAGCATGGCCATGGGCAAGCATTGCCATGGGAAAGGATTGCCACGGGCAAGCAAAGCATTGCCACAGGCAAGCATTGCCATGGGAGAGCATTGCCACGGGCAAGCATTGCCATGGGAAGGGGTTGCCAGGGGAAAGGATTGCCAGGGGCAAGCAAAGCATTGCCAGGGTCGCCCAGAAACCTTTCAAGCGCTCCCAGCTCCCCAGCAGTTTGCTCAGGAGGCTCAGATCTCCTCCCCTGGGCTGCTGCTGCCAGCACCGAGCGGGGCTTGCTCGGGGTCTGTTCAGAGCAGAGCCTGCTCGTGGCTCCACCGGGCACGGCTCTTGTTGGGAGTTTAAGCCCTTCTGCTTTAGGCTGGGCCTGCTCTGGGGGCTGAGGGAGCTCAGAACCCCCCAGGACCCCACACTGCTCCTCACCCTCCTGTCCTGGAGCTGCTGCGATGTCCTCGATCCTCCAGGATCGAGGATTTGGGAGAATCCCAGGGCTCTGTGCATGCCATGAAATCCCACGTGGCTGCTTGGAGGGCTGGGGGCTGAGCCTCTCACAGGATAAAAATGGGCAATGTTAGAATTCCACACCTGAGTTCCCTGGATCTCCTTTATCCCACGGGGCTGGAGGGAAACTGAGGCCTGGAGCAGAGAAATGCTCCGAGCGAGGCAGGGACGAGCTGGGAAATGAATCCCTGGCTCTCCCCAAAGTGCCCTTTTCCCTCTCAGTATCGAGGACAGATTTTTATTGCATGTCCTGTTCTCCAGGAGAGCAGGAAAACACAAATTATTCCCTCTGGGAATCTCGTTTGTGTCCGTGGCCGTGGAATTGTAGCTTTACACCCAAAAAAACTCTGTGCAACCTTCATCCAGCCTGGAAAGGAGGAGCACATTCCCAAACCCAGCCTGGACAAAAAAACCCTGGAGCGCCTTTGAAATTCCAGCCTTCGATGCAGCTTTTGGTTTTCCCTCCTCTTCCTCCCTTTTCCCTCCTCTTCCTCCCTTTCCCTCCTCATCCTCCCTTTCTCCTCCTCTTCCTCCCTTTCCCTCCTCATCCTCCCTTCCCCTCATCTTCCTCCCTTTCCCTCCTTTTCCTCCCTTTCCCTCCTCTTCCTCCCTTTTCCTCATCCTCCCTTTCCCTCCTCTTCCTCCCTTTTCCTCATNTCCCTTTTCCTCCTCTTCCTCCTTTTCCCTCCTCATCCTCCCTTTCCTTTCTCATCCTCCCTTCTCCCTCCTCTTCCTGACTCTGGGATTGTGAATCTCCCCTGGTCCCAAATGTGAATTTTGTGAATCCTGGCCCAAATTTGCTTTTTGCCTCCTGTGAACTCGAGGGGGAGGAAGGATCCCCTGGAAGGGCACAAGCCTTCAATCCCTCGGGATGGGATTTAAATTCCCTTGCAGCCCAAACCATTCCCAGATTCCATGAGGAAGGTCCAGGAGGAGCAGGAGATGCTGGAACACTGCAGGAACATCTTCCCTGCTCATCCAAGCTTTTATATTCCAATATTTAGCTTTTTCCTTGCCTTAAATGTCTTGATTAGGGCAGGGTTTGGCCCAATTTTTTATAAAAATAAAAATAAAAATAAGAATAAGAATAAAAATAAGAATTAAAAAAAATTAAAAAAAAATATAAAAATAAAAATAAAAATAAAAATAAATATAAGAATAAATATAAAAATAAATGTAAAATATATATATA
>VZTN01006690.1:28525-41370 GCA_013400515.1 Erpornis zantholeuca | reverse complement strand
CGGCGGGTGCTGCAGAACCTGCTGAGCCTGGAGGAGCGCTACAGCCCGCGCGTGTCCTACTTCCAGTGCGTGCAGCGCGACATCCAGCCCTACATGCGGAGGATGTTGGCCTTCTGGATGCTGGAGGTACGGGAACCCCCCCGGGATCGCCCCGCTCCGAGCGCCGCGGGGCTCGGGGCTGCGGGGGACAAGGCAGCGCTGATGTCTCAGGCGCGGGGGTGATGCCGGCGGGGATGGAGGGTCCGCAGGCAGGTGGGGAAGGCTCTTTGCAGCCTCTCCGTGAGTTTGGCTGCGCTGAAAGATGTGATTCCCCCTCTGAACCCACAGAGTGGTGAGAGACCCCCAAAACCTCCGGGCACGGCTCAGCCCTGCAGGGCAGACCCGGGGTTGGGGCTGCAAAGGCGCTGGTTAAAGGGGGAAATAATAACGCTGCTATTGACTTCCCTAAATTAAAAATGAATGCGGCTCTCTGCGGGACGGAGTTCGGGGCTGGGGCATCTCACGGTGTCTCAGATGGAGTTTCGGGGCTGGGGGATCTCACTGGTCCCAATAAACCAGGAGCCTGCAGGGATGGGTCCTGCCTGTCCCTCAGCCGCCGCTGCAGGAAGCTCTATAAAAGAAATAACGAATATTTCCATTTTAGAGGGCTTTTTTTTCCCCCCTTGCTGTTGCTCTGTTCCCATTTTTCAAGAAGGGCCGGTGGATAAACGCCGGCTCTGGAAGCCGCTCCCGCGGAGCCCTAAAAGCAGCGAGATGACACCGGCGGTTGTCACGACCTGCGTGTCATTGTCCCCTTGGCCGGGACAGCCGCGGCTGGGAGGAGGAGGAGGAGGAGGAGGGTGGTGTTCGCTGCAGGATGAGGAGAAACCGCAATATTTTATGGTCCTGTCGAAAGAAGGAAGTTGGGTCTGACAAGTGCTGCGATACTGGTGGCAGATAAGAGCGCGGGGCTGAAACTGGGAGCTCCCGGGCTCTGCTGGTGGCGGAGGGAGGGGACTCTGGGGACTCGGCGTTGATCCTGGCGCTGCCTTTGACTCTCCTCGTGTCCCTGGAGTGCTCCGGGTGGAATTGCCAGCGCTGGATCCTGCTCTCCTCTCTCCAGCTGGAGCCGCTCCGGAGCTCCGGAGCTCCCCAGGGCAGGGGGATGTGGCCATCCCCAGCCGGCCACGGCAGAAACGGGGCCGAATCGGGCAATTTTCGGCCTTTTTGGTGCACTCCTTGGAGCTGCACCTCGGCCCTGCCGCTTTCCACAGGGAGACACAGCCTGGAGGCGCCGGCGCCAAGCCGCGGATGCGATGAGGGCGATGATGCCCGCGGCTCCTTCCCTCCGAGGGTGCCTGACAGGTGTCAAACACCAGCTTTGGAGCTGTGCTGAGCTCACCAAAACCTCCTTTTCTCTTGTGTCTCCGCCTCTGGGGGCCGGCCAGGTGTGCGAGGAGCAGAAGTGCGAGGAGGAGGTTTTCCCGCTGGCCATGAACTACGTGGATCGCTACCTGTCCTCGGTGCCCGTGCAGAAGAACCACCTGCAGCTGCTGGGAGCTGTCTGCATGCTGCTGGCCTCCAAGCTGAGGGAAACCATGCCCCTGACCGTGGAGAAGCTCTGCATCTACACAGACAACTCCATCACCCCCCGGGAGCTGCTGGTAAACCACCCCGTGCCCCCTCCAGCGCCCGCATCCAGCTTGGCATCACCTCGGATCCTGCTCTGCTCCCTCTGCATTCCCCTCCTCCTTGCTCTGCTGGTTGAGGTTTCTCCATCCTCTCCGTGCTGGAGGCAGAATTGTTTCCTCCTGGTTGGTGAGGAAGTTGATTGTGCTGAACAAACCAAAACACTCGGGGCTGTCACTCGGGGCTCACACCTCGAAGGCTCCAAGCCCTGGCAGCTCTGCCTTCCCCCAGCTGCAGAAAAAGGGAGGAATGTGGCACTTTGGCTCCCACAGCAGCAGGAAAAGTCAATCCCAATGGGTTGGGGTTGGGTGGTTTCTGAGCTGGGACCCTCCTGGGGAGGTCTCCTGGGGCTGGGGATGTGGGGAATTGCTGCTCTGCTCCTCTGCTTCTGTGCTGCCTTCAGAAAGTTCTGTTCTGAGCCTTGGGAAGGCCAAGTGTTTGCTGAGAGTGCTCTGATGAAAGATCTGAGATCCAAACCTGTGAGCTCGGCCTCAGTCATGAGGGAGGAAATGAGAGAAAACCCCTTTTTCCTGTGAGAAAATCCCTTTTCCTGAGAGAAAACCCCTTTTTTCAGGGAGAAAACTCCCCTTTTTCCTGGGAGAAAACTCCCTTTTTTCCTGGGAGAAAACCCCT
This sequence comes from Erpornis zantholeuca, assembly GCA_013400515.1. NCBI lineage: Eukaryota > Metazoa > Chordata > Aves > Passeriformes > Timaliidae > Erpornis > Erpornis zantholeuca. The sequence goes on along the minus strand of VZTN01006690.1, from coordinate 39,069 downwards.
TTTTTCCTGGGAGAAAACTCCCTTTTTTCCTGGGCCCTGGGGAGGGAGCAGTCCCCTCCCCTCAGTGACAGAACCTCCCTGGGGCCCTTTGGCCTCCGAGAACTTCTCGTGGTTCCTCAGCTCCGAATCCAGGAGCTCTGGGTTTTTTGGGATGGGGCCCTGGCAGTGCAATCCCATCCCTGCCCCAGAGCTTTCAGGGGTGACTCGAAGGCACCTCTGGCACCTGGGGAGCCCCTGAGCTCAACCTGGTTTTTTCCAAGGGCTGGGGAAAATCCCCTCCCCTCCAGAAGCCTCTGCCTGAAGTCATTAGCAAGGTGGTTGTTGCCTTAATTAGCCCTCAGGAGATAATGAGTGGGGTGAGGGATGGGAATGCCCAGAGGAAATTCTCATTTCCTTGGGTGCTGAGTCCTGAGGGACATCACAGACATTTAATTCTGATTTTTCTGGGGGTGATTTTCATGGAGGATTTGCTGTTCCCAGCTCAGTCTTGAGCATCCCTGGAGCTTCTCCCTCATTCCCAGACTCCAGGGTTGATTCCTGCCTGCTCTGGGTTGGTTTTATTCCTTCCCCCCGAGGTTTTTTGGCAGTGCCAAGGTGCTGATCTTCCCTTCTCCATCCTCCTGGGAGCTGGGCATGGAGGAGGAAAGCTCTGCTCCCTGTTTTTCCCTCCTGATCCCACAGTTCCCAGTCCTGGAGTTCTCCTTCCTTCCACATTTTCCCCCTCCAGGATCCTGGGGATGATTCCAGAGTCAATATGGATGAAAATGGTCCTGAGGGAGGGGAATTGAGGCACTGAGAGATCCCTGGGCAGGATCTCCACAGGCCATGGAGGGTCCTCTTCCCTGGATTTCCATGGATAGTCCTTTTCACTGGATTTCCATGGATTTCCATGGATTTCCACCCTTTTGGGGCACATCCTGCTCCAATACAGAGGGAATGGGGAGGATATCCAGGGATCTGAAGGATTTTCCCTGGCTGAGGGACCTGAGGGAGTTAAATCCCAATCCCAGCACCCAGGAGCTGCTGCTTCCCCCTCTGTGCTCATCCCCTGCTCCAGTAAAGAGGGAATGGGGGGAATATCCAGGAATCTGTGAAGGATTTGCCCTGGCTGTCATTTGTAATAATTCTGCATTACAAATATTCCTTGGATTTCCATCCTTTTAGGGCACAGAGGGAACAGGGAGAGATCTCCAGGGATCTGAAGGATTTTCCCTGGCTGTGGGCCCTGAGGGAGTTAAATCCCAATCCCAACACCCATGGAGAGTCCTCTTCTTTGGATTTCCATGGATTTCCACCCTTTTAGGGCCCATCCTGCTCCAATACAGAGGGAATGGGGAGGATATCCAGGGATCTGAAGGATTTTCCCTGGCTGAGGGACCCGAGGGAGTTCATTTTGGATTACAAATCCTCCCTGGATTTCCACCCTTTTGGGGCACATCCTGCTCCAATACAGAGGGAATGGGGAGGATATCCAGGGATCTGAAGGATTTTCCCTGGCTGTGGGACCTGAGGGAGTTAAATCCCAATCCCAACACTCTGGAGCTGCTCTGTGCTCATCCCCTGCTCTTTCCCAAGCCCCTGGAGGAGGGTGGGGAGAGCAGGGCCAGGGGAGGGGACAATGGAGCCATCCTGGCCTCCCTTGCATGGCCCGGGGCCATCCCAGTCCCGCAGGAAGCTGGCTCACATTCCCGGGGGCTTTGCTTCCTCCTCCTCCTCCTCCTCCTCCCTGGGATGCTTGGCAGCAGCTCAGCCCTTCAGAAAGGACACAGAACCTCGCTGGAGTTACTCTGGGGGAGAAGGAAATGATGCAAGGAGGGATTTGTCCATTTGGAGGAAGTTGGATTTCCGTCCAGGCCCTTCTCTGACCCACCTTGGTTTTTTTAAAGTTTAATTCTCTCTTCTTCTTCTTTTTCTTCTTCTTTTTCTTCTTCTTTTTCTTCTTTTTCTTCTTCTCTTTCTTCTTCTCTTTCTTCTTCTCTTTCTTCTTCTCTTTCTTCTTCTCTTTCTTCTTCTTTTTCTTCTTCTTTTTCTTCTTCTTTTTCTTCTTCTTTTTCTTCCTCATCAAGATTTTCCCTGGGCCAGAGGGGGTTCAGCTGCTCAGATCTTGGGGAGAGCAGCTGGAAATCACCTCCCTCCTCTTGCTGTGCCTTGGGAATCTTCAGCTTTGCCAAGGGCCAGGTATTCCCTGGGGAAAAAAAAAAATCTCCAGGGAGATGATGAAGGAGCAGCAATGGGGAGCAAAAATGAGGGAATAAGAGCTGAGGATGCAGGGATGATCCCTTGGGAATCTGCAGAATTTGTGTTTCCCTTCTCGTGGCTCAGGTGGGGCCATTTTCCCATCCTGAGCTCCAGCTGCTGGAGGTTCCCTGTGCCCTTTCCCTGGGCTGCTTCCAGAGCAGGAGCAGCTTTCCCAACCCTCTGGAGGCTCCCAGGTGAGGGACAGAGCTCTGCAGTGACCCTTCCCTGTGTCACCACATTCCCTGTGGGTCTCTTCCCACTCAGGACATTCCACTCTCAGCTTTCCTCCTTTTCCCAATCCCTCCCCTCTTCCCCAGCCCCTGGGTGATCCACAGCCTCTGGAGCTCTTTCCCAAGGCTCCTCCTTGCTTTTATCCCACGGATTTGGCTTAAAAAACTCCCAATCCTGTCAGGCCAGGAGTCCATCGGGAGGTGGGAGGCAGGAAGGGATTCCTGGGGGGAAAATGGGGGCTGGGGAGGGGCAGCTCGGGGTCAGGGTGGGGTTTGGGGCAGGTTGAGCAATGCTGCTCGTTTGAGCAACTCGGGGTGGGTTCGTTGTGTAAGGGGAGAGGGAAGGGGGTGAGGGCCAGAGGAAAAGGGGAAAACGAAGATCTGGGTGTGGGAAAAAGTGTCACTTCCTCAAATCCATCTGTCCCCAAGGAGCTCTGGGTGGCATCCTGAGTTTTGGGGGAGAAGGGGGAGGTCCTGAGCTGGGGACTCCTGACCTGAGCCCCAGCTCTGCACCCCAGCCACAGAGTGGAGACAGCCTTTTTTTCCCTTTTTTTCCCCTTTTTTTCCCTTTTTTCCCCTTTTTTTCTTTTCCCATTCCCCCTCCTCCCTTCCCCTTTCCCCTTTTTTTCTTTTCCCATTCCCCCTCCTCCCTTCCCCTTTCCCCTTTTTTTCTTTTCCCATTCCCCCTCCTCCCTTCCCCTTTCCCCTTTTTTTCTTTTCCCATTCCCCCTCCTCCCTTCCCCTTTCCCCTTTTTTTCTTTTCCCATTCCCCCTCCTCCCTTCCCCTTTCCCCTTTTTTTCTTTTCCCATTCCCCCTCCTCCCTTCCCCTTTCCCCTTTTTTTCTTTTCCCATTCCCCCTTCTCCCTTCCCCTTTCCCCTTTTTTTCCCCTTCTCCCTTTTCCCTTCTCCCTTCCCCCTTTTCCCTCCCCCATCCTGTGCTGGCCCTGGAGCCTCCTGAGTGACCCCAGACCATCCCATCCCCGCTGTCCCCACAGCACTGGGAGCTGCTGGTGCTGGAGAAGCTCAAGTGGGACCTGGTGTCAGTGATCGCCAACGATTTCCTGCCTCACATCCTGCACCGGCTGCCACTGCCTGTGGACAAGGTGGAGCTGGTGAAGAAACATGCCCAGACCTTCATCGCCCTCTGTGCCACAGGTGGGTGCCAGGCTGGGCTCGGGGGTGCCAGGACACCCAGGATGGGCTCCCCACCTCTTTGGGGAGCTGGGTGCCTTCCTTCCCATCGGAGCCATTCCGGGTAGGATACTGCTCCTGGGGGCTCCTAGATGCTGGGAGGGCAGGGCCACGTGCCAGGCTCTGGAGGGCACCCTTGATGCCTTAAATGGCTACTTAGAAACAGAGAGCAGGCAGGGATAAAGGAATCAAGGAGGGATTGATTGGAAAGGCCTTCAGAGGTACACTCTGGGCTCCAGAGGCTCCTGCCTCAGTGCATCCCAACATGGACAAGGACAGCTCCCGAGTTCTTCCCACTTGGATCTCAGCATCAATTCCCCAAGCAGAAGCCAGGCAAGGATGGAATTTGCCCAAGCTTGCCCCCCTGTCGCCAAGATTGTGGTTTGCAGTTGTTGGGCCTAGGAGGGTCTGGGTGTCCTTGGAGAGCTGGAGAGGCTTTGTTGTGTGTGTGTGAGCATGAGAGAACAGCACTGAACGAGCTCCAGGGAACTGCAGAGTGACACTGGGCAGGGCAGGGCTGGAAAAATGTAAAAGTTAAAACCTAAGGCATCACCCTGCAGGGTATCCAGGGCTCAGTGCCAGCTTTTCTTGGCCTCTCTGGAGCTGCCTCCTCTCAGGACTGTTCCTGGCCTGTTCCATGTCCCTCCCTCTTGCTTTCTCCCCACCCCCCTGCAGGATTTCCCTGCTGAGCTTCCCAGGTGAAAAAATCCCACTCCAAACCCCACATGGACCCTCACTAACTCCTCCCTCCCGCCCTCCTGTCCCTGTCCTGGCTCCAGACTACACCTTCGTGATGTACCCCCCGTCCATGATCGCCACGGGCAGCATCGGCGCTGCCGTCCACGGCCTGAGCCTGTCCCTGAACGGCTTCAGCGGCGAGGCCATCACGGAGCTGCTGGCAGGGATCACGGGCACCGAGGTGGTGAGTGGGCACCGGGAATGGCACCGGGAATGGAGCAGCTGCTGGGAATCCTTCTCCGAGGAAGAACTTGCCTTGGAGGGTGGTCGACAGCTGCCCGGGGAAAGGGTGGAATCTCCCCCTCTGGAGAATTCCAACCCCACCTGGATGCATCTCTGTGTCACCTGCTTCGGGTGACGCTGCCCTGGCACAGGGATGGGCTCTGTCCAGAGGGCCCTTCCAGCCCCGGTTCCTCTGGGATTCCGTGGATTTGTGCTGTTCAGATGGGCTGTGGGATGATCCCAAACACAGCCCCCGGGGTGAGCTGGGAGCCTTTGAAATGCCACACAAAGGGCAGGATCTGTTCCCTGCCTGGGCAGGTGTTGGCAGGATCGGGTTTGCAGGGCAGGGTGGGCACAGGGACACGCTGGGCTCGGCATCTGCTCCCCTCAGTGTCCGGTTGCAGGTGCCCACAGGCTGGGGGGGGGACAAAGGGGGACTGGGGGCATGAAACCCCCCAGGTTTGGGGACATCAGGACTGGGGGGAGGTTCTCCAGCCCCTCTGCTGCCCTTGGAGCAGGGACAGGGATCCTGTGGGGCTCCCCAGGTCGCTCCAGTCAGGAGCTTTTCCCCTCCCCTTTGATCTCCTCTCCTGGCTGGGGTTGGTTACAGTCCCCTGACAGGACCTGGATCAGGAGGGGAGGGTGGTGGCTGCCACGAGGCTTTGTCTGGGCAGGAGGCTCCCAATCCATTTGTGCAGATGGAATTTTTTTGTTCTCCGGAGCCTTTTTAAAGAGAGAATCAGTGCAGCCACCTGCTCCCAACCTGCTCTGGGCTGGAGCAGGGAACAGGTGGGAAGCAGGGAGGGCTCTGTGGAAGGAAGGAGAGGAGCTGAAATGGAGCCCAGCACTCTCCTGTCCCTCCCCAGCAGTTGCTGTCCCCCCTGCACAAACAGCCCCAGCCTGGGCAGCAGCTCCTCCTGGGATGTATCCAGAGTGTTTTGGGATCCTGGGAGAGCACCAGGCTTGGCCTCCCCACCCCTGGTGCTGCTGCTTCTCCCTGAGCCCTGCGGTGTCCCTGGGCTGTGACTCAGTGTCCCCTCTGGAGGAGCAATCCCACACCCAGGATGGCCTTGGCATCTCGGCCAGAAGTGCTGGTGGAGAGCTGGGATGGAGAGAACAGGGATGGACTGGCCATGGGCATGGAGAGAACAGGGATGGACTGGCCATGGGGATGGACAGCCTGGGATGGACTGGCCATGGGCATGGAGAGAACAGGGATGGACTGGCCATGGGCATGGACAGCCTGGGATGGACTGGCCATGGGCATGGAGAGAACAGGGATGGACTGGCCATGGGCATGGTCAGCCCAGGGATGGTGCTGGACAGCTGGGGATGGTGAGAGAGAGCCTGGGATGGTGATGGAGAGCCCAGGGATGGACAGCCAGGGGATGGTGATGGACAGCCCATGGCCAGGTGTCCATGGTGATTCTGTGGCCAGGTATCCATGGTGATCTCATGCCCAGGTATCCATGGTGATCCCATGGTTGGGTATCCATGGTGATCCCATGGTTGGGTATCCATGGTGATCTCATGCCCAGGTGTCCGTGGTGATGGATAGCCCATGGCCAGGTGTCCATGGTGATCCCATGGCTGGGTGTCCATGGTGATCCTGTGCCCAGGTGTCCATGGTGATCCCATTCCCAGGTGTCCATGGTGATGGACAGCCCATGCCCAGGTGGTGCTTGGGGCCGGGGCAGGAGGAGGCTGCGCTGACGGGAAGCCGGGGAAGGGGAGCTGGGGAAGGGGAGCCGGGCGTTGCTATTTTCACTCACCACATCCTCTGTCAGTTTCTAAGAAGCGCTGGCGGATTCCTGGTAAGAGATTTCGGGGTGTGACAGTGTCCCGTGAGGCGCAAACTGTCACCAGGCCGTGTCACTGCGCTGTGCCCATGGCCTGTCCCAGTGGGAGTTTCCTCCTCTGCTCACAGCTCGTGGGGGAAAAACCAGAGCGGGGTTTGCATTGATGGCAAGTGCTGCTGGTGCTGCTGCTGGCAGCCCCCTGTGCCTTCCTGCGTGTCCTCCAGCTCTGGGTCCCCTGGGGGTGTCACAGAGGGGACAGGAGGGTGGAAACCTCGTGAGAAGCTCTGTTCTCCCCACACAGGTGGGGGCTGCTGGTGTAGGGGGGGGTTTGGGTCAGGTCCCGCTGCCTCAGGGGCTCCCTGCAGAATTCCTGTGCCCAACTCTGCCTCGGGACCACCCTGAGCTCTGGGAGAGCTGGGCTGGGGAGATGGAGGGGGCTCTGTGTCCAAGGACAGTCATTTCTCTGGGATATGGAAAGTTGGGCAGAGCTGCCCAGCCCTTGCTCCACCCCAGCTCCGAGGTGCTTTGGGGAGCACTGCTGGACACAACATCCCTGCACAGTGGGGTCAGCAGGGAGGTCCTCCCTGGACACCCTGGGGAGGGACAAGCTGGAGATGCCCCCGGATGGAGAAAATCTCCTTTTCCCTGCGAGTTTGGGGGCGGGCACCAGCTTTTCCTACAGCTCCCACCCCTGAGGAGCACAGAACTGATGCCTCGCATGTGTTTCCCCATTCCAGGACTGCCTGAAGGCCTGTCAGGAGCAGATCGAGGCAGCCTTAGCCGAGAGCCTGAAGCAGGCATCCCAATCGCAGCAGGAATTCAGCGCCAAGGCGGCAGCGTACGGGGGCAGCCAGCCCACGAGCACCCCCACAGACGTCACCGACGTCAACCTGTGACCGACCTGCCACCCTTCCCGAGAGCCCTGGCCCCTCCCCGGACACCCCCAGCTCGCTGCATCCCCCCCTGCCCATCCAGCGCCTCCGAGGGGCCTTTCCCAGGCTGGGAATGTGCAGTGGGATCCACGCTCGGAGCTGCTGCAGGTGGCCAGGGGGGAGTGGAGTGACCGAGGTGGTGCTGGGGACAGGCAGCAGGACCCTGGATGAAGTTGGAATCGTTTCTCTGTTGGTGTTCCCCGGCTCTCTGGGGTGTTCACGGCGACTTCCAGCCCCCGTGAGGGACACAAATCATGGAGAGCCAGCCCTGCAGGACCCAAATCCTCCTCACCCCCCTGGCTCCTGCGAGGCCACGGGGCTCGTGGAGCAGCTGCTTGGTGGCCCCTCGGTCCCCACGCTTCGTGCCACGTTCCCACAGCTCCGGGGGAAGTCGTGCAGCTGCTTGTGCTTGGAGAGGACCCGTGGGGCTTGTTTGTTTGTGCTGTTGGGTGTGGGATTTTGGGGACATGCGCTCCCCGGCCGTGCCTCGGGAGGAGTTGAGGTTCGGGTGCTGTCCCCTCGGCTTTTCCGCTGGCCCACGGAGGCTGCTTAATTTATTGTTCACTGCTGGGAAACGGGGAGGGAGGAGAGCTGCCCTTCCTCGGGGTGGGGCCTGGGTGCTGCTCTCCTCTCCTTCCCAAAAAAAGTGCCTTCCCCCTTCGCCCCTTCCCTGGCTCCCTGGGCAGTGGGAGAGTCTCCCTGGGAGGCTGGGTGCTCCTTCGGTAGCTTAGGCATCAGACTGGGATTTAAGGAAAACCTTTTGAATGTGCTGCTATAGTCTGGGATGCATCTCCACTCTTCCAGGGCAGGGATTTCGGAGCTGTGTTCACCCACGTGGATCCGAGCTGCCTCCCGGGAGGGTGGAAAACTTTGCTGCGCACTTGAGTTGGAAAAGCAATTACTGCATTTTTTTGTATTGTTGTTGTTGATCCTGTTAGTTTTTTATAAAAAGTGTTTTAAAACAAAAAGGAAAAAAAAAACCAAAAAAATAATGCTGCTTTTTCTATGAGAATACCATTCCAGAGTGGAGTTAACCAGGAGAGGCCAGAGACTCCACAGGGATGGGAGGCTGCTGCCGCCTGGGGACCTCTGCACATGTGGCTCCGTGGGGCTGTGGTCCTCCACATGGAAAAGGAGGTAGAAATCTTCATTTTTGGACAAAAATCGGGCAGAAAAAGATGGGGCTGCTGCTCCTCCCTGAGCCTGCCCAGTCTGGAACCCCACGGAGCCACTGCCTCCCGCGAGCAGGAGGGCTGGGACAGAGCCTGGCTGTGCAAAAGGAAATGTGTTTCTTTTTTATATATATATATATCTATATCTATATCTATAAATGAGTTTTTAATTTAAGAGTAAACTGGTTTGGTGTTCACTCGCACGAGTCCCGCTGGGAGAGCCAGAGAACCCCGTGATGTTGCAATAAAGTATTTTAAACAAAAAACCAAAGTAAACGGCTCGAGGGTTTCCCTGCACCAGGATCCTGATGGGGATCCCTTGGGTGATCCAGCCCTGCTTTTCCCAGGATGGAATGGGGAGAGGGTGGGCAGGACCCTGAGGGACACCCAGGGCAGCTCGGAGATGGTGATGATGAAGGTGGAGCCTTCCTGCAGGTGAGGTGCCCCTGGAGCAGAGGCAGCACCTTCTTCCCAGCAGGTTGGAAGGTGATGGGCACTGGAGCAGCTCAGGAGGTGCCAGGCTCCCTCTCAAGCCCATCAGCCTCGGGCTTCCTTAAAATAAGCTAAAGAAGCCACGGAAGAGGCTGTGGTGTGTGGGGACCCAGCTCCTGCTCCTGCCACGGGAGGTGACCACAGGAGGCAGCTGCCCTTGGCATGGCCCACAGGGGCTCCTCTCTGAGGGCAAAACCTGCAGGGCACAGAGCTGGCAGCGACACTGGCAGCAGGGCCTGGGGAAGAGCAGCCTCCTGGAAAAGCCACCCCTGGGTTTTCCAGCAGAGGTGGCACTCGGGCATGGTGCCCAGAGCAGGCCAGGCAGGTGGCCTCGATGGCCAGGTGAGGACAGTGGCCCCGTGGCCTCAGGAAGTAAATCCTGGTGGGATTGGAGTGTTTGGGGAAATCCTGGGGCAGGGAGTGCCAGAGGTTGGTGGGGATAGGGACAGGCTGGGAGCACACGGGGCAGAGCCAGCCCGGAGTGACCGACACAGCTCCGGTTTTATTTCCAACTACAGGAACAAGCCAAAGTGTCCCAGTGCTGGTGGCACTGGGCTCCTGGGTGCCACAGGGGCTGCTCAGTCCTGCTCTGTGGGCACAGCCCGCTCCCAGAGACCCCTCAGGATCCAGGATGGACGCTCCCAATCCAGGCTCCCAGCAGCATCCCAGGGGTGGGACAGGCTCCAGCTTTTCCCCACTCATTCCATGGCCACAGGCTGCTCCCCTTCCACGTCCCTCGTCTTGGAGTTCATGAGCTCCCGGCGGATCTCGGGCGAGATCTGGGGGTGGCTGTGGAACTTGAGCAGCTCCAGCAGGGCCTCCTTCTGCTCCGAGGACAGGTCCTCCTTGTAGCGCTGCGCCAGGGCCAGGAAGCTCTGGTGCCACAGCACGGGCAGGAGCCGCTGGTCCGTGCGGAAGGCCAGGAAGTGGAAGACCAGGGCGTCGAGCACGCGGAAGGGCAGCGCGTACTTCTTGTCGATGAGCAGGCGCAGGAAGATGCTGTTGGCGCCGCTGTACTGCATCTCAGCCAGCTTCAGCAGCGCTGCACTGCGGGACGGGCACGGCTCAGGGACACGGGCACGGCTCAGGGACACGGGCACGGCTCAGGGACACAGGCACAGGGGGTGAGGGCCAGGGCATGGAGTCACAGGGACCAGGAACAGGCATGGGGTCAGGGGACAGAGCCATGGGGACACAGGAGGGGTGAGGGGACAGAGCCACGGGGACACAGGAGGGGTGAGGGGACAGAGCCACGGGGACACAGCAGGGGTGAGGGACAGGGGATGGAGCCATGGGGACACAGGATGGGGTGAGGGACAGGGGATGGAGTCNGACGGGCACGGCTCAGGGACACGGGCACGGCTCAGGGACACGGGCACGGCTCAGGGACACGGGCACGGCTCAGGGACACAGGCACAGGGGGTGAGGGCCAGGGCATGGAGTCACAGGGACCAGGAACAGGCATGGGGTCAGGGGACAGAGCCATGGGGACACAGGAGGGGTGAGGGGACAGAGCCACGGGGACACAG
>VZTN01006690.1:0-19884 GCA_013400515.1 Erpornis zantholeuca | reverse complement strand
ACTTTCCCTTTGGTGGGGGAACCCCCCCCCCCCCCCCTTTCCCCCCCCCCCCTCATCCTCGGGATCGACTCCCACCTCCCCAAACCCTCCCCCCTCATTCTCCTTAAGACCCCGTTCCTAAACCAACCCCAAATCCCTTCCACCTCCTCCTACCTCCTCCCTCCCGGGACCCTCTCCCCACACATTTCTCCGTCCCCGGGACCGTGAGGGGGTGCTGGGGGTCGTGGCTTTGCTGGGAAGGGGAGAAAAACCCTTTAAAAACTCCCCTTTAAACCCCCATGCTGAGCGTGGTGGAGCGGAGAGAGGGCACGAAAACGGGGGGGGGAGAAAAATCGGTGCGGGTTTGTGTTTATTTAAAAAAAACAAAAAAACAAAAAAAACCCAACAACAACCCCAAAAAGCCGTGGGTTTGTGTCCTCAGGAGTGGGACAGAGCAGAACTTGATCGGGGTTGGGTTTGTTGGCTGTGAGAGTCAGCTCCGGGCAGCAAAACTGCTTCAAAATCGCCCTTTTTTTAACCCTCCAAGGGGGTCCCCCTCTTGCCACGAGGGCTCCCGGAGCCACGGGAATCACGGATCGGGGATAACTGATCCCTTCCAAAGGGGAATTCAGCCTTGGAAAAGCTGCTAATTTTAGGGAAAAGCGCTCTTTTAATCGCGTTCCGCANGGGGGGATATGGGGGTTTAAGGAGGAGGAGAGGAGGGGTCTTTGGTGCCCCCCCCCTCAAAGGGACCCCCCCCTCTCGGTGCTGCCGTTTTGGGGCTGAGGCGGACCCCGTTATCCTTNCACACATTTCTCCGTCCCCGGGACCGTGAGGGGGTGCTGGGGGTCGTGGCTTTGCTGGGAAGGGGAGAAAAACCCTTTAAAAACTCCCCTTTAAACCCCCATGCTGAGCGTGGTGGAGCGGAGAGAGGGCACGAAAACGGGGGGGGGAGAAAAATCGGTGCGGGTTTGTGTTTATTTAAAAAAAACAAAAAAACAAAAAAAACCCAACAACAACCCCAAAAAGCCGTGGGTTTGTGTCCTCAGGAGTGGGACAGAGCAGAACTTGATCGGGGTTGGGTTTGTTGGCTGTGAGAGTCAGCTCCGGGCAGCAAAACTGCTTCAAAATCGCCCTTTTTTTAACCCTCCAAGGGGGTCCCCCTCTTGCCACGAGGGCTCCCGGAGCCACGGGAATCACGGATCGGGGATAACTGATCCCTTCCAAAGGGGAATTCAGCCTTGGAAAAGCTGCTAATTTTAGGGAAAAGCGCTCTTTTAATCGCGTTCCGCAGGGAACGAGCCCCATCCCTGTGTCAGAACAGCTCCGGGTACTGCCCGGGTGGGAGAACAGCGTGGCCAAAAAAGCATCCCGTTATCCCGAAATGCTGAAGCTGGGAGAGCTTGGGAAGTTGTCTTCACTTTGCGGAGTTCCTTTTGCTGTACTTTCACTCAGGGAAAGGTGCCTGGAGTCTCTTGGGCTCGTCCGGTGTGAAACGATGCGAAATTTGGTCCTTTCACGCGCTGCTGCCTCGGGGGAAACGCTCAGGGAAAAGATGCTCGTGGAGCCCAGGGAATGAGGTGGTGATTCCTCATTCCAGGGAAAACCGATGGACGTCGGCGGGGTTTTTCTCTTGGAATAGAGGCGGTTGTTCTTTATCCCGAGGAAAAGCAGAAAATAGTGGATTAAAAGGGATGGTTTGGAGGGGCTGGAAGCCAAAACAAGGTGTTGGGGAGGGGGCTGAGAGCTGAGCTGCTGCTGGAGCTGAGGAAACGTGGCTGGGATGCTTGAATGAGGATGGGAGAAAGAGCTGGAGGATGAGAGAGGGGATAAACGAGTGGAATTGTGAATTAAAAACTCCCCGTGGATGCGAGCAGTGTGGATTAAACTTGGATTAAATGCGTGTTGCTATAAAGTGTGGGGAGCTGCCCCTGTGAGGAATTTTCACTGAATTTTGGCTGCTCTGCCTTGGGCAGCTGCACTCGGGGGCTGCTGTGCTTTATCCAGGCTCGGGGAGGTTGGATGATGTTTAAAAAGCCAAAAAGGAGGAGGCAACAAAAGCGTTTGGGGTTTTATTTGGTGTTTTTAATTGCCTTGAGAACGGGCTGGGTGCAAATATTTGGGAGCGATGTGCCAAGCCTGAGCAGCATTTGATGTCTCCGAGCTTTCAGCAAACCATAAATGTGCATTTATTCCTCCCCTGATCATTCTCCCCATGAATACGAGCTGACTCCAAGTGGAAAAGGGTGGTTTGAAGTTGGCAGATTTTTTTCCAGTGCGGAATAATTCTGGGTCTTGTGCAAGTTGGGTTCGTTACAGAGAATTTCGCTTGTTCGGGAGCAGGGCTTGGACAATAGTCACATATGCAATGGGTTAGGGGCTAGAAAAGAGCCAGGAAGCCAAAACTGGGGATTTGTTTGGCTGTTATGTGTCCAAGGATTGTTAGGAAGGAATCTCTTGCTGCAATTCCTGCCGAGATTCTGGCTGCATGTGGCTCCAAGCCCTGGGCTTGATGGGAGGCCTGTGAGGATGGAAAAATTTGGGGATCAGCCTCATGGGTTGGGGAGGGAACGGTGACAATTGGACAGAGGGGACAGAAAAAGCCACATTCAGGTCCTGTCTCTGCTCTGGGTGTGTTTTTTGCAGAGAGTTTCTGGTGGCTGATGCAGCTCTGCCCACATCACACGCTGCAGGTTGTTTTCCTCGGTGCTAAAACACACTCTCTTGTTAATTATTAGTTTTAAGCAACCCTGTTTTGTCTCAGCACCTCCAAACACGTGACGAGAAGCACTTTCTCAGCAGCAGAAGTGGTTTATTCAGTATAAAGGACTGAAAATGTCTTTCAGATCCTGTTTTTCTTGGCCTTTTTTCCCTTCGTGAACTGTTTTTATACTGAAACGTCACAGGGCTTCTGCTGGGACTCATAAAGGGAAATTTAGTGTTTTCTCAGCCCTCAGAAGATGTTAATGGATTGATTTGGAACAGTTAACAAACGGAAATACTTCAAAATACTACAAAATTCTAAAAAAAATACTACAGAATTCAGCTGCTGCTGTGTAAGGTGTGGATTCTTTCCTGGGTGTTTTTAGCTGTGGGGAAGCTTGAAAGGTTTTCTGAAGTTGATCCCAGCTCTGAGGCAAAACAAAACTGAGGGGTTGGGTTTAAAATCGTTATAAAGGAACAGAGAAATAGTAAATAAGTTGTCTGAAAACTTTGCCTGTGACTGGGAGCAGTGGTTGAGGTGAGGAGGAAAGGGAAGATTGGGATTGTTCCAAAGATCCCCTCCCCTTCTGCCCCAATTCTTTATTTTCTGCAGGAATCCTCTCCAGTGAGAAGAAGTTTTCTCACTTTGTTTAACAACCTTTGTGGTTTTCTGTTTGAATATTTCATCAAGGGTTGGGTTTGTTGCTGGGGTTGGTTTTTTTCCCCCTTTGGGGAATGAAACCTTGGGAGATGTTCCTGTCTTAGCAGCCTGTTGTTCCTAAACCCCTTCACCTTTCCCAAACCCCTTCACCTTTCCCAAACCCTCTTCACCTTTCCCAAACCCCTTCACCTTTCCCAAACCCTTCACCTTTCCCAAACCTCTTCACCTTTCCCAAACCCTTCACCACAGGCTCTTTTATGGAAAAACAAAACCCCTTCAATGCCAGTGAAAGGAAGAGGATCCTCATTAGTGTGAAACCCTTAACGAGTCTTTGCTCCTGAGGGTGCTGAGCAAATCCAAATTGCTGAACAGAAATCATTTCAAAATCCCATTTAGATCTGCGAATATCTCACTTGTGGGTTGATGTCTTCCTGCGTGCCCACAAATGCTCTTCACTTTGGGGTTTTAGGAGGGTTTAGCTCAAAGATGGATCAGGTGAGGCTTTTGTGGCTCAGGGTTTTCCCTGAATTCCAGCTTCAGGAGCCAGGGAATTCCAGCACAGAGCAGCCAGAACACCCCATGAAAACAAAACGTGAAAGGGGAGGGGAGGTAAAACTGGAGGTGAGATTTTGTCCTTTGCCAATGTCTTTGGGATGGAATTTCTGAGTGATTATTTGTGTATTTGCAGTAATTGATATCCTGGTGTACTGAGGAAAATGCAGATTAAAACTCACTGTTCTGCTGGGTGTGAAAGGAGAAAAAATCCCTTTTTGCAACAGTGTTAAGAAGCGTCTGAGGTAGGCATAAAATAACACAAAACTGCCAAGTTTATATTTTCCCCCTAATTATTCTTAATGAGCTTTTAGCTTGCAAGATGATAATGAGTGAGCTGTTACACCTCCAATTCGTGACAGATCAGTTGAAACCCCTCAAAAAAAGGCAAATTGTTGGGACATACCTTGAGATTTTTTGCGAGAACGCTCGCTAGGTGAGTTCCTTTAATTAGGTAATTACGCTGTAATTCACTGAGAAGTGTGGCTTTTGTAAGAGCTTTACTGAGGGAGTAAAAGATATCTGAAAACCTGGAGCTTTTCTCCTTCCTCCCCACGGTGCTCGCACTTTTCTTGCCTCTCTGCTCGGCTCTGTAATTCAGCTTTCAGCTGCTTTTCCAAATGGAGACAGAGAGCTGGAATCCAGGGATGTGACAGCTCCAAGTCCCTCTGAAATGTGTCTTGTGTGACGTGTCAGTCATGACAAATGTGCTGTTTAAAGAAAGATTCTGACTGAGGAGGTGTTTTTTTCAGCTTTTTTGAGGAGTTTGCTGACCGAAATGCCAAAGGAAAAAAAGCACCATCCTCAAGCACGGGAATCCCCACAGAAGGCTGGGATTGCTGAATAACTTGGATTTTTTAAAAGGAAATAATGCTTTGGGGAGTGGTGGAGACCACAAAAACTTGCACACTCAACCCCTAACCGTGTGCACTGAAAAAAAAAAGAAGCTGTTTTTCCCCTCCTCCCTCTGGGTGCAGCCAGGGATGGGAGTATTTTAATTTATTTATTTTTTTTCTTCCAAAGCACCAATTTACCAGAGCAAAGCTTTAGTGCATTTCTGCCCTTTTCAGGCTTTTCAGGCAAACCATGGAAGATCAAGCCAAGAGTTATGGGCCACAGCTGTGTCCCTGCATTGAGATGTTCTATAGGGGATCAGCAGAGCTGATTAAGGAACAGTGACCACAGCTCCCATCCCTTATTTCCCGTGAAAGGCAAATCCATCCCCTCCAAGGAGCAGCCCTGCCTTGGGACTGCATTTTCCCACTCTCTTTCAGTGGGAGGCTTTTCCATTTGATGAAGAAATACTGTCCTTTAATTACATTCTGCCCCTTCTCTCCCAGGCTTTGAAAAGCCTCCCGAGACAATTGGGAGGGTTTGGAGTTGGAATAAAAGCTGTGTGGAAGGAGCTGGGCAGGGTGAGGTGATGAAGTGATAAAAAAGTGGTTTTTAGCTGGGAATCCTGAAAGTGTCCTGAGGAGAGCACTCTGTGCTCCCTCGTGGGTCTGCTGCTGCTGCTGGGGCTTTGTTCCCATTTTTTTTTAATATATTTTCCTGACAGGGATTGGTGTCTCCGAGCCTGAGTCCATTCCAATAAGTTCCTGACAAAACTTTTGGGGTTTGTGTTGAATCCCAGAAGCCCAGACTGGTTTGGGTTGGGAGAGACTTTAAATCCCATCCAGTGCCACCCCTGCCATGGGCAGGGACAGCTTCCCACCACCCCAGGGTGCTCCAAACTGGCATTGGGCACTTCCAGGGATGGGGCAGCCACAATTCCCTGTGCTGGGGCCTCCCTACCCTCACAGGGAAAAAAAAATTTCCTTAATATCCCATCAAAAACTCTGAATTTAAATCCATTTCCCCTTATCCTGGCACTCTGTGCTCTTGGAAATCCTTTTTCTGGATGTGCTGGAACCATTCCAGCTCCTGCCTGGTGCTGGAATTGGCTTTCCCCAGGAATTTCAGCTGGTTTAGAGCCACACCTTGTGCTGCAGGTTAAACAGCAAGTGCTGCATGTATGAAGGAAATTATGGAGATTTTTTTAGCTCATTCCTACCTCGAGCATTATCTTATTATTATATTTTTATTCATAAGTTCTGGATTTGGGCATGAAAACCTCGCCCCTCCCACCTCAGATGCAGCTCGTGGAATGAAGAGTTCATGGCTTTTTTGGATTAATTTTGGTTGCATTTATAGGCACTGTGGGTTTTTGGGTAGAGGGAGGGGTGTATGGATTGAGTTTCCCCAATTCCAGGATATTTTTATATATATTTATGCATGTTTATTTGTGTGTATAGGGGTGTTGGTGGAACTGGATGTTTGAGAGGTTTTCAAGTCATTAACAGTGAGAAATTAAATAATCCTGAGGTCATGACTGGCTCAGAGGGCTGCTTAAAGATGAATCCACCAACATTTGGGCTGTGTTATTTAACACACCCTTGATTTGGGGTGTTTCTAAACCCTCATTTTGGGATGAGGGAGACTAAATCCTGGATTTCAGCATCCTTGCTCCAGCTCTCCCATCCAGTGACTTTCCATGGCAGTTACAGATGAGTTTATTTTTGTTATTGATATTTCTCTTAGTGGCTGCTGCTTCTGGTGGCTGGGACATTTCTGGTGTCATATTTGGAATATTTCATGTTTCATTTAAGAGCAAACCATGCTTAAATGTCTGCTGGTTGCTGTAGAGAAGTCAGGATTTGGACTTCCATGATTTTTGTGGATCCCTTCCAGCTCAGGATATTCTGTGATTCTGTGAATTTTTTGTGTCTTCTGCAGCTGGAGAAAAATAATGGGAATATCATGTGGGAAGAGCAGGTTGATCTGGAGAGTTGTGAGGAGGGTAAAGTGGGGGTTATGTCCTTTAAAACACAAAAAACATGTTTTAATTTTAAGGACAACCCTTCTAGGCTTAGAAGAGCATTAATTATGCTGAAAAAATTCCATGTAAAACCCTGCTATTCTTAAAAACAAAACTTAAATCAGCTGTTTATTCCCTGGAGTTGTGAGAAAGAGCCCTGAGCTTGGATTTAATGATGTTTAATCATTCTTTCAAAAACACAAAGGAGGCACTAAAAGCTGTTCAGCTGAGCTATAAAGAACTAATAGCTATAACTCAGATTCAAAAGTGATTTAGTTGCAGAGGTAAATCCATAATCCGACCAGTCAGGAGTTAATCTGTCATCAGACTAAGACTAGAAGAAAATCTATTTAACTAAGAATAGTTAATTCACCTGAATCAGAGCAGGGATGAAGATCCTCTGCTCACCAGAGTTTATTTTGAGGTGATCAAATATTCATGATGGAGAGTGGAAACAGCAAGTGGCTTTCAAAGGGGGGAGAAAAAAAAATCTCCTTTGGAATTCTCACTGCTCTTTTCCTGCACTTCCCAGGATGGTTGGACCTGCTGGTTTGGATAATGTGGAAATGAGTCAGAGAATGAGGAAGGAAATATCCTGTTTATCCTAAAATTGGAAGGGTTTAGGAGCAGCTTTTTGTGGCATCAAACCCAAATTCACCTCTCCCTCCTTGCTCTCCTTGTCCTGTTGTTGTTTCATCTCAGGACAAATTGAAGGGATGAACTTTAACCTCTTAGGAGGATAATTTATTAAAATAGCAGATGCTGCAGAATGGGGCCTGGGTTGATCTCCAGTTCTTAAGGAAGATTAACAACCTGAGAGTTCACAAATCGGGGTCCTGCTTCCAACCTCGGCTTGTGGGGAGGACAAAGGCACCACTCAGCTCCTGCCTGTAATTCAGGAAAAAAAAGGGATTTCAGCCAGAATATGCAAATCAGGAATAATTCCATCAGGAAATTGCACTGAGGGGGGGAGAGAAAGGTAGATTTGAACAAGTGAAATTCTTCCTTTTGTACCAAAAAACAGAGGCACAAACCTTGGGTGGTGAGGCTAGGGCTGCAAACACAAATCTTAGTTTTATTTCTGCTGCTCCAGGTCCTTGTTTGGACGCTGAGGGATTGCTGGATAGATTCTCTTTTCCCAGCACAAACCAGGGCCCAGCAGCTGAGCAGGGGAAGAGGATGTGTAAATCCCTTAATTCTTTGTTGGCAAGAAAACACAGAAGCCCTTGGTGGAGCCCCAGGGTGTGAGTGGAGGGCTCAGAGATTTGCTATTTCCACAGCTGGGGGGGGACACAGCAGCATTTCTCCACGTGGGAATTCTTATGGGTCCTGTACATAAATACCATCGAGCACCTTGGGGTTTGTTGGTGAGACAAATAAAACACCAAAGTCCTCAACCACGCTTGGGTAAATTGGATCAATCACTGTGATCGACTCAGTGATCCACAGCATTTATAAAAAACCCCGAGAAAATTTTCTGCTCTTACAAAACTCACAGAGAATTTTCTGCTCTTCTGCCTCGTTCGTTTGGGGTTAAAAAAAAAAAAAACCCTAATAATTGATTGGCAAGTGAAGGAGAAGGAATTGATGGAGAGGGCTGTCAAAACTCGGTGGGATTTTTGTCTGGGGATCCCAAATGCGTCAGGGGCACCTTCCCTGCTCCGAGCCCAGCCTGTGGAATGGTGCCCTTCTCTTCCAATGCTCTTTGCCTGTTCCTTCTGGCTGGGGGAGATAATAAGGCACAGCCTGCTGGGCTTGGCTGGTGCTTTATTGCCTCGGAGATGGCTCCGACACCTCCGATGGCTCCCACATCCCTTCCTGCGTGGATGGGCTCCTTCCCAGTCCCGAGGAGATTTCACCAGGATGGATGGGAATTGTGCTCCGAAAAGAACAGCAGAGGACTCCCCAGAACTTAGCAAGTGTTCACTCCGTGCTGTAATCCCTCTTTGTGTGTGTCACAAAGAGATCCTGCGAGAGGCTGGGACTGCGCTGCCCAATCCCGCGGCTGCTCCTGGATCCCTGCGGCAGCGAGAGGACCCCGAGGTGCTGGAGCAGCCAAACTTCCCCTGTGCCATGGTTTTGGGGTGTGTTCATTGATATTCCCTGGGTTTTGATAAGGAATTCATCAGGTTTGGCTATGCTGAAGGTGCTCGAGGTCAGAATGTAACCAGCTCTGCCTTTGCAGCCGTGGAATCGGTGAAGCTGGAAAAGAACTTCAAGGTGATCAAGGCCAAAATGATGTGGGATTTGTTGTTGTTCTTGTGAAGCTGGATGGGATTGGAGTAGGATTTTCCCGAGTGTGTGATTTTTTGGGGTATTTTTAATACATAATCAGTGAACTGTTGCTGCGAACCTCAACTCTGAACGTGTTGTTTTCCTGCTGATTGGTGATAAATGGGATGTGCTGAGTGGGATAATAATGCCTAAAGAGCGTGGGGGAAGAGCAGAAACGCTTCCTGCAGGCTGGGAAAATGTCAGGATTTGTGTGGCTGGCTGTGATTAAAGGGAATGATAAGGCAGGGAAAGTGGGAATCTGAGGGGAGGGCTGCTGATCTCTGCTCCTGCTTTGTCCCGCTGGGATGATTTGGGTTAACCTGTGCCTGGTTAATGATTCCGTGGGCACAGATCCCTGCCTGTGATCTCTCCCTGGAGCAGGATCCCTGGGCAGTGGGAAGTGTGAAGGGGAGCAAAGATGCTGGGTTTGGTGTGAATCCTGACAGATTGGGGATGAGGGGCACAAAAAAAGTGAATTTCCCATGGATTTGGAGTCGGCACCGCTGATTTTGTGCTGTTAAAGCTTCACTCCTGCCTGCTCCAGCTGAGCTGTTCCAGGAGGGATCTTTGGGTGGAAAACTTCAGGCTGTGGAACATCACCCTCTGCTGTTGTCACCTCCATGGACACAGAATTCTTTGGGAATTCCTGGGTTGTTCCCAGCTGGTTGTAAAGTGAAATCAGAACTTTTTCTTGGACAGAATCAACTCTCAGCCTGTCCTAATTCTGTTCTTTCTCCTGCTCCAGGCTGACAATTCCAATAGTGTGTGTTTGCTGTGATTGCTTTGGGCTTCTCTAGTTGGAAGAGGCAGGGAATTGCTGTGATTTCCTTCCCTTTGGATCTGTTCAGGGGGACCGGGATTGTTCAGGAATGGTGTGAATTGTTTTGATTCCCAGATCTGTGTTCAGATCATCTTGACACCTCAAAAGCCATCCCCAAAATAAAACCTGGATGGAGAAAGGGAAGAAGGATGTGATGGAGTAAAGAGAGAAATTAGCTTCTAGGAATTAAATCTAGAAATTAACTTAACTTAGCCACAAGCTAAGACATAAATAGCATTTTAACAATGCTTTTTAACATCCAGGGTCATTAAATAGAAATTCCCACATTTTTAGGGACCTGTAGGACACAGATCTTATTTGTTTGTTTGTTTTCAGTGACCCTAAAGGATGTATAGACAATATTTCACCTCTACACTGAGTCTTAAAGCCAAAGTCAAGAGGTGAAAATTAAAACTAGAGGTACTTGAGGTTTTAGTCACTTACTTTTATTCATGTCTTAGGTGAGGAACTGAGCTTGGCTCGATAAGAACATTCAAATCTCATCTTTAAAACACTTAAAACCTTCCAGGTTTTACCTGATGTGCCTGGATTTACATGGTGAGCACAACTCACCCCTTCGTGGGCTCAAGGATTTCACCTCTTTTGCCTCTCCATGATTATTTCCAAACCCTGAACTGCTGCTCCATTCCCAGGGATCTTCATCAGGGAGGAATGTGGATAGAAGACACATGTGCAGCCTTTTGTGTGGAGCTGAAATTCCAGCTCTTGGAAGATGCCAAGTCTTTTGGTGGAGTCATAAATTTCTCTCCCAGCCAACCCCAAAGGAGTTCTGTGCCTTCTGTGACTCCTTGGAGTTCACCAGGAAGCAGAGGGAGGTGGTTTTGGGGAGTGGAGCTCAACAATTCCCTGGGAATGATGAGTGGGAATAGCAAAAAAAAGGCAGGATTGGGTTATTTTATCCATTCCAGCCTTTAGGAATGGGGAATATTCCAGTTTGAAGCCCCCCTCATCCTGTCACTACAATTTAACCAAATTCTCTATATTGCTTATGTAGTTCTGATGGAAACCAAGAATATCCAAGGATTTTTTTTCCCCTACAGTACTGCAAAAACAAAAAAAATAAGATTAAAAAAAAAGGCAAATGTGCTTTATAAATAAAGCATTTTATAAATAAAATGTGGCAGCAGCTCCCAATGCTGCTGTGCTTCACTTCTCCCATTCCCAGGAGAGGGATGAAGGAATGAGTGAAAGAATCCTTCAATCTGAGCTTCCCACCTGTCCTGACAGATGATTTCCAGGAGTTTCTGCTGGCACTGAGGACTCTTTTTATTTATTCTGGAATCTCCTCTTGGACAAATAAAAGCAGCATCATTCCAGGATCAAACATCCAGTGCCTCTCCTGGCCCCTGAACTGCTTCTTTTGGCTTCTTGCAGATTTATTTAGAAAAAGAAAGTAGCTGCTGTCAACAGATGCCTGCAGATGGCTTTAATCAGGTTCCAAATGTGCAACAATGGCACAAAGAAGCAGAATGAACTCGTGTGGTTTCTTGTAACACTCTTTTAGGGTCAGCAGCCAAATTGTTTCTGCTGTGTTTGGTTCTGGAAGCTGTTAGAGGATCTTGCCATGAGTTTTTTTTTTTTCCAGGATTATGAGCCATGCAAGGAAAGCAAGTGGGGTTTGCCCCAGTGTTTAAGTGATTTACAAGGTGAGAAGTTTTCAAATAGTCTCTAAAATGTTATTAGCTAAACTAATACCTCTATTTTGCTTTTATTCCCTGTTATTTTATTTCAGTTTTACTCATCTTTAGTGTGTTGCAGTGCTCTGTGCAGAGCAACCGAGTGATTCCTTCTCCCTATTTTCCCTTATGCCTTAAATGTCTCCCTAGAAACAGAGAGCAGGCAGGGATAAAGGAATCAAGGAGGGATTGGTTGGAAAGGCCTTCAGAGGTACACTCTGGGCTCCAGAGGCTCCTGCCTCAGTGCATCCCAACATGGACAAGGACAGCTCCCGAGTTCTTCCCACTTGGATCTCAGCATCAATTCCCCAAGCAGGAGCCAGGCAAGGATGGGATTTGCCCAAGCTTGCCCCCCTGTCGCCAAGATTGTGGTTTGCAGTTGTTGGGCCTAGGAGGCTCTGGGTGTCCTTGGAGAGCTGGAGAGGCTTTGTTGTGTGTGTGTGAGCATGAGAGAACAGCACTGAACGAGCTCCAGGGAACTGCAGAGTGACACTGGGCAGGGCAGGACTGGGAAAAAATATCAAAGTTAAAACCTAAGGCATCATCCCTTCCCCAGCACTTCTCTGGAAAAGATCTAAGGAGGTGAGAAAGGAGAATTTTATAGAGATTCCTTAAAATGACATCAACCTTTATAGGGAAAAAACCCCAGAAAATTGCAAACCCGAGAGTTAAACCTGATAATCACAAAGAGCAGAGCTCTGAGTGTTTGTTTCCGAGGCTTTGA
This sequence comes from Erpornis zantholeuca, assembly GCA_013400515.1. Lineage (NCBI taxonomy): Eukaryota > Metazoa > Chordata > Aves > Passeriformes > Timaliidae > Erpornis > Erpornis zantholeuca. The sequence continues at coordinate 7,617 of VZTN01006690.1, read as the reverse complement.
AAATCCAAGGTGTTCCCTCCCCATGCCTAAATCCCAGCATTGCTCCTGGCTTGTCCCATCCACCACAGCGATTTTGGGATCTCTGAAGCAGCTCCAGCCCTGTGATCTCTGCGAGGTTTGTTTTTCCCACCTCGTGTTTACAGGTTCTGACTCATGGATCAGCTTCTCCTTTAATCCCAGCCCTGGAAAAGAGAGGAAAACTTCTCTCCTCATCCACGTGCCAGCATTTCCAGGGATTTGTTTCACTCTGTGGCATGTGGGGAATGTGGGGCTGGACCTGCAGCTGCTCCAGCTGCTTTGGAACATGTGAGAGTCTATTCCAATCTTTTTGTTTTCATGGAAAGAGTCAAAAACATGAGTCAGCAAGAGAAACCTTGAATGTGAACAACTCTGAAGAGTGGTGGGTGGAGAAGCTTTGCTTTCGAGGGAAAAATCTTTCATTCAAGTGGTTTTGGGGTGAAATAAATGGCATTTCTACCTCAATTTCAGATGGAGGTGGAATTAGGGCTTGGATACCTAAAGAGAAACCAGGTGGGGGATATCAAATGCAGCATCAAAGATGAACATGTGAGAGTCTATCCCAATCCTTTTTTCCTTTTTTATTTCATGGAAAGAGTCAAAAACATGAGTCAGCAAGAGAAACCTTGAATGTGAACAACTCTGAAGAGTGGTGGGTGGAGAAGCTTTGCTTTCGAGGGAAAAACCTCTCAATCAAGTGATTTTGGAGTAAAATAAATGGCATTTCTTCCTCAATTTCAGAAGGAGGTGGAATTAGGGCTTGGATTTGCGAGGGAATTATCTGTGGATACCTAAAGAGAAACCAGGTGGGGGATCTCAGATGCAGCATCAAAGATGCTTTTGTGCTGAGAATGACTGAACTGAGGCATAACAAAGCTGACAGAGGTGTTGGGAATGTCTTCCCCTTTTCCAAGCAGGAAATCTCCTGGCCCAGCCCAGGAAAAGCTAAAACAGTTGACAAAAGGCTGCTGATTTATCTCCTGATATCCTCCTGCATTGTCAAACACCATTCCTTAATGCCCTGGAGCTGCTGTGGGATTGATTTCCTGGGAGCCTGGTACCCAGCTGAACCCAGCAGCTCTTCCTCCTTGGAAATCGAGGATAAATTCAGTGTTTTTTTGAAAATTTCATGTGCTTAGACTTCCCAGATGCCGTGAGCAACTGTGAATCCCTGCAAAATTGTGTCTTTAAGGGCCATTTTTTGTTTCAAAGTCCAAATCTGCTGTGCTGGGGGAGGCTCAAGGGTTAAATTCCCCACACTGTCGCATATGGCAGTGAGCGGAATCACAGATGTTGATGATACAACATAATTAGTATTCTTTTATGTAAATGAAGGCTGTCAATGTTACCACAGTGTCTGTACTCCTGCAAGCTGGAATTTCTGCCACTTGGTCTCAGCCAGGCTAGACAGCATCCTTAAAAAAAGAAAAAAAAAATCCATTATTTTTATATCCAGATCTGAGGAGGAAAATTAAGAGGAAAAAAAAAGGAGGAAAAAAGGTGGGGAAGGGATGTTAGGAACTTGGAAAGAAGAGAGCAAATCAATCCTTTTGTTTAGCTCAGGATTTCCAAAAGTGCCTTTCCATGTCCTGGGGTTTGGGAGAGGGAATGAGCCCAGCCCAAGGGAGATGTGGGAATTTCTGAGCTGGTTTAAATAAAAACCTCACTGGGTTCTTTGGGTGCTGAAGTGGCCACTTGAGCTTTCCTGTGGAGTCCAGGAGAAAGAACTGAAGAGCTTTGATTTTTCTCTAAGAGATTCCCTCCTTAACAGCAACATCACTGATAAAAGTGGTAATTAAAGCAAATTTGCATCATTTGGGGCTGCTAAAAATCCATTTCCTCAGCCTGGCCAGGTCCCTGCTCACCCATGCAGGTGAGGGCTCAATCCCTGCCTCAAAGCTTCGGCAACTTTGCACCTCAGGAAATGATGTTTTAACCAAATATTCTGTGTGCCAGGTCCTTGTGTCAGCAACTTAATTCAGTCTCTCATGGATTATTCCAACAGATCCATTTTTCCAATCTCTTCTACCTCTGGGCAGGTTTTTTTCTTATTTTTCCTCCCCTCTGTGGTTCTCATTTTGTTGCACTTCACACCTGACAACTCCTCATTGCTTCCTTTTTATTGTTTGTAAAACCACCTAGAAATGAAATTGAATTCAGCACAGCTTTTTTCCCTTCTCCTCCCCCTGTCTCTCACCAAGTGATCGAAGCAGCCAAAATTCCAAGTGATCACAGGAGGGGCACGTTTTTCCTCTCTTTTTTTTTCCCTTTTTTCTTTAACTCCCATTTTTTTCCCTCTGCCATATGTTGGGTCACCAACTACAAAAGCCTCACGATCAAGAGCCTACATGTGATCAGCAGATTTTTTACAGCCTTCCCCCCCCTCCAAAGAAACAAAACCCCAAATAAAAGCAGAGAATGAAATTCCAGAGTGCCTCTTGTGTGTGTGACGTGTCCAAACATCTGAGAATTTGGGGATAATTCCAGAGAATTCTGGCATAAATGAGTTCTCTCTGTGCTGAGGGGTTAATGATGCTCCAGAGCAGCCCTGCCAGCGTTCCAGGGATGCTTTCTGTGCCTCACCAGGATGTTCTCCCTCTCTCTCTCTCCCTCTCTCTCTTTCTCTCTCTCTGCAGGGCTTTGAAGCTGCCTCTCAGTGAGGACTTCCCAGTAATTAAATCCTCCGAGATCCTCCGGCACTCCTTGGGAAGATGGAGCTGCTCCGCGCCCGGGACGCGGCGTGGAGGAGGAAAGGATGTGTAACCTCCACTCCGTGAGTAACCTGTGTGGGTCTGACCTCCCTCCCTGGCAGCAGAGCCTCGGGGGGGGACTGGAAAAAGGCATCCACAGTGCTGGGATGCACTGGGATTCTTTGAGGGAATGCTCTTTGCACCTCCTCACAGCCCAGCTTTGATTTCCTCCCCAGTTCCAAGAATCATTGAGTAAAACTGGTTGCTTTTTCTGGGTGTGTGTTGATTCCCATTTCCTGATGCTACCCAGGAACAGAGAGCAGGCAGGAATAAAGGAATCAAGGAGGGATTGGTTGGAAAGGCCTTCAGAGGTACACTCTGGGCTCCAGAGGCTCCTGCCTCAGTGCATCCCAACATGGACAAGGACAGCTCCCGAGTTCTTGCCACTTGGATCTCAGCATCAATTCCCCAAGCAGGAGCCAGGCAAGGATGGAATTTGCCCAAGCTTGCCCCCCTGTCCCCAAGATGAAGGTTTGCAGTTCTTGAATCAGAAGATTTCAAACCCAAATCATGGCTCTAAAATCCTTTTCCTTGTGGATTTTTTTTGCCTCCTGAGGTTGGAGCAGTGACTCCTCCTGTGAGACATGGACAGATGCAAATGGTGGGAATTTGGGGTGCAGGGCCAGGAGTCAGATCTGATAATCTTTGATGATCCTTCCAAGTCAGGGCATTCCATAACCACACAAAAAGAGATTTCAAACCCAAATCATGGCTCTAAAATCCTTTTCCTTGTGGATTTTTTTTGCCTCCCCAGGTCAGAGCAGTGACTCCTCCTGTGAGACATGGACAGATGCAAATGGTGGGAATTTGGGGTGCAGGGCCAGGAGTCAGATCTGATGATCCTTCACAATCCTTCCAAGTCAGGACATTCCACGAGCATACGAAAAAACCATTTCAAATCCAAATTTTCCTCGTTCTCTTCCCCTCCCCAGGTCGGAGCAGCGACTCCTCCTGTGAGACATGGATAGATGCAAACATGTGGGGCGGCTACGACTCGCCCAGGACCACTCGATCCTGAACCCTCAGAAGTGGCAGTGCGTGGACTGCCACACCACCGAGTCCCTCTGGGCCTGCCTCAAGTGCTCTCACGTGGCCTGCGGCCGCTACATCGAGGAGCACGCCCTGAGGCACTTCCAGGAGAGCCGGCACCCCTTGGCCATGGAGGTGCACGAGCTCTACGTCTTCTGTTACCTCTGCCAGGATTACGTCCTCAACGACAACCCCGAGGGCGACCTGAAGCTGCTGAGGAGCTCCCTGTCGGCCATCAAGGGGCAGAGGAGCGGCAGGACCCTGCGCTCCATGGCGCTGGCCGAGGACGCGTGGAGGAGGAGCCCTCAGGGCCAGTCCCAGATGCTCACGGCGCTGTGGCACCGGCGCCAGGCCCTGCTGGCGAGGGCACTGCGCACCTGGTTCCACAAGAGCTCCCGGGGGCAGCTCAAACTGAAGGAGAAGAAGCAGATGGAGGAGCTGGAGAAGAAGAAGGAGGCGGCTCGGCGGCGGCGGCAGGAGATGAAGAGGCAGCTCCTGGAGGAGTTGGCCAACACACCCCCGAGGAAGAGCGCCAGGCTGCTGTCCCACGTGCACAGGGAGAGCTTGATCCCAAGGAAATTCAGGGAGGTGGCCACAGCTTCCCCTACCTCAAGGCAGGTGCAGAGCAGCAGATTCAGGCAGTTCTACTCCATCCGGCGGCAGCCCCTGATGACGCCCGGGGTGACGGGGCTGAGGAACCTGGGCAACACTTGTTACATGAACTCCATCCTGCAGGTGCTCAGCCACCTCCAGAAGTTCCGAGAATGTTTCTTGACTCTGGATCTCTGTGAAACGGAAGAACTTTTAGCTAAAACTGTGAACGGGAGGGCCAGGATGCCTGGCAGGCTGGCGAATGGGGCTGCTGCTAACGAGCCAGGGAAGCCTGACAAGGTGGGATCGTCTGGCACGCAGAGCTCGCCAGCTGGCCTAAACGGGGGCTCCTCCATAAGCCGGAGTTTAGAACTGATCCAGCCTAAGGAGCCGAGCTCAAAGCACATCTCCCTGTGCCACGAGCTGCACACCCTCTTCAGAGTGATGTGGTCTGGCAAGTGGGCCCTGGTGTCCCCCTTTGCCATGCTGCACTCCGTGTGGAGCCTGATCCCTGCCTTCCGTGGCTACGACCAGCAGGACGCTCAGGAATTCCTCTGCGAGCTGCTGGACAAGGTCCAGCAGGAGCTGGAGTCGGAGGGGACCAAGCGCAGGATCCTCATCCCCTTCTCGCAGAGGAAGCTCACCAAGCAGGTCCTCAAGGTGGTCAACACCATTTTCCACGGGCAGCTGCTCAGCCAGGTATGGAATTGCTTTTCCACAAGGGTCAGTTGGAGCTGTTCACGTTGAGGAACAAAAGCTCTGTGTGGTGAGGATCCCATTGAGGAGCAAAGCTTAGGAGCAATCCCTGAGGAAAAAAATCCCTCGGGTTGCTGTGCAGGTGTCACATTTCCATCCTTGTCACATTGGTCACAAATTCACTTTGATCCTGCCACACACCTGCACAAGGACACAGGTCCTGAGCTCTTGGTTTTAAGGTTTGAATGTGTTTTTAAGGTGCCTTTGCATTTGTTTTGCCCCTTCTGGTGTCATTTCTGTGCCTGGGAAGAACACAGTGAGGCACCTCTGGTGCTCTAAAGGACAAACTCTTTGTGACAATTCTTTTTGCCAGCACAGGAGACACTGAGTGTTCTTAACAAAGGTTTGTGTGGGAGGTCAAAGTGCCTGTGGTGCTGATTTTTTTCAGGTCTCTTTTTCCTGTGCTGTTCCTCGTTGGAAATGTGTCCTTCCCCACAAGGAAGACCCCGAGAGCCCTGAAGTCCCCCAGGCATTTTGAAAGTCCCAGCTCCTTTTGCTTTCCAGGAGAAATTAAATGGGAGCAGAAGTGGTGCTTTGCAGGATCAGACACACGAAGTGTGTTCTGTGTGTGTTGTCAGGAACATTTCTGCCACCCTTCCCTGAGCCACTGAGCTCAGCAATTTTTAGGACTTTGTGCATGTCAGAGATCCAAAGGTGAATTTTTCCAGTTAAAGCTTTTGGCTTGCAGGGAAAGGATGCCTGAAGTCGTGGCTCATGTAATTATAGAATAACCTGAGCTGGAAGGAACCCACAGGGATCAAATCCAAGCCCTGGCCCTGCACAGACACCCAAAATCCCACCCTGGGCAGTGCTGTCCAAACACTCCTGGAGCTCTGGCAGGGCTGTGCCCATTCCCTGAGGAGCCTGGGCAGTGCCCAACACCCTCTGGGAGAAGAACCTTTCCCAATATCCAACCTAAACCTCCCTGGCACAGCTCCAGCCCTTCCCTGGGTGCTGTCACAGAGAGAAGAGTCTGCTCAGGTTCATTTGGATCATTTCCACTCTTAATTTCTTGTGGGCTCCTCAGTGTTCTGTGCTCAGCTGTGTCTCTGAGCCCTGGGCTGGTGCCTTGTGCTTGGGTCAGACCCTGTTGTGGTGTGAAGATACAAACCAGGGAGATTTGCTGCTACTGAGAGCCACAATAAATAACTGCTGAGCTGTTTGTTCTGCTCCTGGAGCCCTGGTGGGCAAGTGCTGGCTTGAATTTCAAACCCCCTTTCGTGCACTGAGCTCCTTTCCCATCTGCTGGCTCCTCATGTGCTCGGATTTTGCCTCTGAGCTTGACTGGAGGAGCTGGAGGAGCAGTGAGGGAGCTGGGAAGGGGCTGGAGAAATCCTGAGGGAGGTGGGAAGGGGCTGGAGAAATCCTGAGGGAGGTGAGGAAGGGTTTTGAGAATCCTGAGGGATTTGGGAGGGCTCAGCCTGGAGAAAAGGGGGATCAGGGGGAATTTGTGGCTCTGCACAACTCCCTGACAGGAGGGGGCAGCCGGGGGGGATTTGGGATCTTACCCCAGGGAACAGGGACAGGAGGAGAGGGAACAGCCTCAGGCTGGGCCAGGGGAGGTTTAGGCTGGGAATCAGCAGGAATTTCCTCATGGAAAGCACAGCCAGGCCTTGGCAGGGACTGCCCAGGGAGGTTTGGAGTGCCCATCCCTGGAGGTGTCACCTGGGCATGGTGGCACTCAGGGCTCAGGGTGGGGATCAATCACAGGTTGATGACCCTGGAGGGCTTTTCCAACCTCAATGATTCCATGAAAACTTTCCTGCTGTTATTTATGATGCCATAAGAAAACCAGCACACCTGCAATTTGTGCTTTCAAGCTCCTTCCATGAATAATTTTTACACAGCAGACAAATCATGAAAGGAATTGGACTTTGAATATTCAGGGGAAAGAAAAGAGACTGTGGAAGGAAGGTTGGATGAAAAATGCTGACTTTTTGTAGCAGAAAACAGATCCCAGGTGCCTTTACCCACCTGTGAGCTGCTGTTTCTTCTCTAAAGGTGTTTACCTGAGGCAGGAAACAAACCCCACAAAAACAAAGGATTTTTCCTTTGACAACTGAGAAAGGAATTGAAATTATTTCTCGGGCTGGACATCAAAAATATTCCCAGATCTTTGTCCGTGGAGCTGCTCTCTGCTTTTTTAAACCTCCAACTCCCTCCCTCCCAGCTCCAAACCATCCCTGTCCCCCCTGCAGGTCACCTGCAGGACTTGCAACTACAAATCCAACACGGTGGAGCCTTTTTGGGACCTTTCCTTGGAATTCCCGGAGCGTTACCACTCCCTGGAGAAGGGACTGCTCCCCCTGCAGCAGGCAGAGTGCCTGCTCACCGAGATGTTGGCCAAATTCACCGAGACCGAGGCGCTCGAGGGGAGGATCTACGCCTGTGACCAGTGCAACAGTGAGTGGGCTACGAGTGTGCCCTGCCAGGGCAACGTCCTGTGGGCCTGGGTGATGCCTTAAATTGGCTC
>VZTN01006689.1:38668-54047 GCA_013400515.1 Erpornis zantholeuca | reverse complement strand
GAACTGCCCCTGGCCACCTTGCCAGAGGAATACCGGGAGTGCCCATTCATTCCTGACCCCACTTCAGCACCCGCGCTCCCTGAGATAAATGTGATTCTAGCTGTGCTGGTGGGGTCTGGCCCTGCTGTGCCCGCTGGGTTCGTGCAGGTGCAGGCACTCAATGCACCCTGCGTGCAGCCACTTTTGGCCATGTCCCTTTCCCCGACACTGTATCAAGATGTCATTGTTAATGACACTGCAGGCTCTGACATGGGCGACAAACATGTTCTAGTCGCTTTATTGTTTTGCAGCATCTACAATGGGACCGGTGGTGTCTGCCCAGCCTGTACTGGTGGCCACTGCCGTGCCGGTCCCGGTTCAGTCCGTGGTGGTGCAGCCAAGAGCGGTATCCGAGCAGGCTCCACCGCTGGAAGCCTTGGTGCTGCCGCCCGCCTCGGGGGGTTCCCAGAGCCCTGTGGCCATGGTGCCAGCAGGGTTCCGTGCCCTCGGAGCCACATGGCGCCTGGAGTCCATCCCGGCCGTGCCCGGGATGCTCCGTTGGCACCAGGACCCTGGCGGCAGCAGAAACGTGCTCGGGCAGCATCCTGCGGGCCACAGCAGCACAGATCAAGCACAGCTGCCATTCCAGTAGCCATTCCTTGGCCAGAGGGCCTGTTCGCAGTGGCACTGCCATTCCAGTAGCCATTCCTTGGCCAGAGGGCCTGTTTGCAGCGGCACTGCCATGCTGGGAGCCATTCCTTGGCCAGAGGGCCTGTTCGCAGCGGCACTGCCATGCTGGGAGCCATTCCTTGGCCAGAGGGCCTGTTCACAGTGGCACTGCCATTCGGGGAGGCTTTCCTCGCCCACAAGGCCCTCTTGTGCCAGGTAATTCTCCACTTGGCTGCAAGGGGGCAAACGGGCCAGCCACAGATGGGTCCGCTGCCTTCCAGCACCATGCAGCAACAGGAACAGCTCCAAATCCGGCTTCTTCCTGTAATAGAATACATATTATAATATTGTCTTTTTGCAGATATTAAAATGGATGCTATATGTATAATGTTACAAGTAGCTTTGTTGTATATTCTTTATTGCTGTTACTGACTAAACTTAGGCATAGAAATGAAATAGCTGATATAGTTATGCTTTTTGAACTGCCTGCTCGGTTGGATAACATCCAGTGAACATACAAATGAGGCCCCTGCTACTGACATACCAACTATCAACACTGACCACCTGAAGAACCCATGGACCAGAGCCAAAGCTGGAGGTGATAATAAAAACTGACTAAGAAGCACAGACGAGAACTGCGCACATGCTAAAAAGGTGGGCCCAAGGAGGGGCTATGCAAAACAGTTCCTGGGATATGGAAATTGGTTCTTAGAAAAGTTTGAATATGTATAAGTATCTATGAATATGTATTTGGCTGATGCAATGGGAAAGGTATTTAAAGAATGTCTCTGAAGCAGTAAGGTGTGGTCTTGGCAGGATGCCAAGCACTCAGCCATTTTAACGCTTTGCTTTATTTCTGTCTCCTATTGTCTTCTTATTAAATCTTTTATTAAACCTTTTAAATTTAACCAGGAGAATGAACTTCGTTTTTCACATTCCTGCTGCCTCTGCAAGCTGACAGCAGTTTGCTGGGAAGGTGCTCGCTAACCAGGGCAATTTCCTTTAAGGCCTTCTTTATGCAATTGTTTAGGATTACTAGTATTACCCAGCCCTCAGTGGGACAAATTAATGCCAAGTGGAGAGGGCAAGGTTGCAGGAAGGCTTGCTGCTGATGGGGCTTTAATCCTAAATGCCTTTGAGGAGCAGGAGAGCCAGGCAATCCCTAGGAAAGGAGGGTGACATGGGCAGCACAAAGGCCCCTTGGTTGTGCTCCATGTGCTGCCCAAAGGTGCCAGCACTGAGAGGGAGAGGCTTGAGGGGAGACCCAGCAGATGTGTGGCTGGGCAAACTCTGGGCTTTTCCTGGGCAGGGCCTGCAGCAGCTGCTCCAGCTGGGGCCTGGGATTACCCCGTTGGAAGTGGGAGCAGCTGCAAAGGGCTGCTCTTCCAGTTGAACCATCGCAGCCAGTGACTACAGAGGGAGGAGGTAAAGACGGTGTGGGAAAACGCACATCCCAAAGTGCAGCCAAAGCTACTGAGTTATTATTTTTTCAGTTTTGAGAATCAAGACCATTATAATCACAATGGCCTCGTATATCTGTTTGTATATTATATAAGTCCAATGGCCACCAGAATATTTTAATAATTCAAGGCCAGGTTGGACAGGCCTTTGAGCAACCTGGTCTAGTGAAAGGTGTCCCTGCCCATGACATGAAGGTTGGAAGTAGATGATCTTTGAGGCCCCTTCCTGTGGGGCTGACATTTAGTGGATCTTAGAGAAATCCAGCAGCAAACTTGAAAAAGCAATTTCTTCCTAAGTGTCCTAAGTTGTAACACATCTCAGTTTCCAGAGGGAACAGTTCAGTGAACATTTCCATGTTCCCAGGAGGTTTTTGATAAAGAATGTAAACATGAGAAAGATGTTTTGAAAAGGTATTTTTCCTTGGCCAATGTAAAAGTTTTATCTTTGTTTGTTTTCATATTTTGTACTACACTGTGCTGTTCACAGACTGACAGAGACAGACAATCTCTCTGAGCCGAGATTGTGGACAGAGAGAGAAAAGCTTCTTGCCTTTGCACTTTGCTTGCTCGCTTGCTTGCTTGCATGAAATGCATGAAACCATAAATCTACAGCCTTCTGAAAATCGATGAGTATGGAGTCTTTTCATGGATCAGGCTCCTAGATAGGGTCCATCATGACCATACCTTCCAACCTAAACCATTCTATGGTTCTATGGTTTTATGGTTCTGTGGTTCTACAAATCCAGTGTGTTCTCTGACCGTGTGTCAAGGTGTCCCTTCAAATAACTGAATGTATGCAAAACAGCAAGTTTTGCCCATAAAAATATCATGTGAAGGTTAGTGATAGCAACATGGGAAGGAAAAGCTCTTGAGATGGGTACAGAAGTGTCCTAGGTTTCCAAGCAGCTTCCAAGATTCCTTGTTCCATTCGAGCAGCTCTTTGCCTGTGGCTGGATGGAGAAAAGCAGAAAGAAGAGCAATCAAACATGTCCTGCTAAGGGACACGGAAATGAGTCTGGCCAAATACAGCACTGTCAAAACCTTGTATGAATTGCCATCAGGGTCACTTGGGTACCTGCCTTCCTCTCCCCAGCAAGGAAAGCTTGTGTTCAGAAGCACAGCTTGGTTGCAAAAGCGTTTGTGCCTTGTGGGAATAGTGTCAGGTTAATGATGCCTGCACAACCTCAGATCCACAGGGCGTCGGTTGTGCTTGAAAACCTGGACCTGTCAAGGGCATTTGTGAAACATTTTGAGTGTTTAGTGAAATGTGTATTTTAGTGCTGGCCACTCACGTGCTTTGTGGCCATGTTAAGGATAAGCTGGTGACAGAGCAGGCTTCCATGACACGCTGTTTCTTCACATGTGTGCATGCATCTCTCTCTGCCCAAGTTCTGCCAATGCCAGGCCCATTCAACCAAAGATGGAAGAAAGCTGGAATGACTTCTCCCAGTATGCACTTCCTACTTCTCCCACCTTTGTTTATCTTTAAAATCAAATGGGCACCTTGTTCTTTTACGGCAGTTTATTTCCCAGCCAACGTTATGGTTTTCATTATTGTGAGGATGGAACAAAGCTGCAGTGTTTGTTTGATTCCATATCTGTCCTCTGAGCTTTGTGTGAGTGTCTGTTCTTAGGCTTGCCAGCTGCAGGGGGAGTTGGGGGTCTGACGGGATTCCCACCCGTAGTGGCCTGTGCCTTTCTGTGGCTGCAGAGTGGTTCCCTGCTGGTGCCTTCCCTGGGCTTAAAGCCATGGCCTAGAGCTCAGCTGCTGCTTCACCTCTTCCCCTGAGTGGCTGTGCTCCTGTTTCATATCAGGTGCCCTAAGTGGGGTGGTTCACAAGACTTCACACAATGCTCCTGTAGCCTCCTCCCCAGTGAGAAATCACTCTGCTCCCTCCAGAGTGTGAGATGCTGCTAAAGAAGGTCACAAAGTGAAATGTAAATGTTTGCAGTCCTATATCTGCCTGGTGGAGATTTTTTGCTTCTGCTGAGGGGAACTTGGTACCTTTTAATCTAGAGCTGTCATTTTAAAGCTTTTTTGTCTCCTTTTCTTTCCTTCCCCTGTCCACAAATGTTGCCATTCACAAGAGGCCCATTTGGGTGTTAAAGGTAGGGTTCTTTTTACACTAAAAGGCACATCTACACTAAAAATTTACACTAAAAATTGAACCAAATACCCTGGAGCCTCTAGCAGTGGCCTAATTTGTCATGCTCTTGGCCAAATCTGGAGCTAAGAGCTGACCTGAAATGCAGCATCACCACTGGAGGAAGGGAAAATCTGATTCACTGTAAGTAACAGCCCCTCAGTATGAGATGAGGCAGCTGTGCCTGCTCTAGGGGTGATTAAACTTTCAGGAGCTGATTATGGATGTGGTATTTGGGCAAGTGTCACTGCTGGGGCAGACAAGGCTCTCCCCCTGCAACCTTGGGCACTTGGGAAGTTGGATGGGCAAAAAAGAATCTAGGAATTGTATGTATAGTGTAGACTGTGCAGTAGAGCAGATAGGAAACCTGCAGCCATTATGCCTGCTTGCTTTTCCTTCCCTGATGTCCACAAATGTCAGCCAGAGTTTCCCTCATTTTGCAGCATTCTTTCACAGACCAGGGACTGTTAAAAGGCTCTGGTTTCCTGTGATGGGACAGAGCTTTATTGGGGTTTTGATGTGGGGCTGGTGGTATTGAATACATGCACATGTGGCTGAGGAGGAACAGGGGGATTTGAGCTGGTGTTTTCTCAATGTCTGAGATCTCCTTTCTAATGATGTTGCTGGGATGGCTTTAAATGCAGCTACATGATTTTCCAGGGAAGCAGCTTTCCAAATATCTGTTTAAAGTTGAGAGTGAATTTGCAAGGCTGTTTGTAAAGTGGACAAAGTTCAATGTTTGAAAGTGGCAAGACCTTCAAAACAGAGGATTCTCTCTGACTCCCAGGGGAAGAGTGGGGTGGGAAGCCAGAGGCAGAATGAGAATGGCAGTTTCTCCCATTGACCATGGCAAGTGGATTTGCCAGCTCATGTGCTGATTGCTGCCAGTGACAGTGGAGAGTGAGCCTGGGCCTTTGGAGGTCACAGACCAGTCTTGCAAAGACCAGCCCAAAGTCACAGAAACATTGAAGCCCAAAGCCACTGAAGTGATAGAAAGATAGAAAAGACCACAGACGGCAAAGACCTGAAGCCAGCACTTCACAAGCCCTCTGAGAAGTCAAAGGATGAGGGCTCCCACCAAGCCAAAGGCTTTTTGGACCCCAGGCCCCTGGGAGATGCCCAGGACTGTGATGCTCTCGTCCCCAGTGGGCACAGGCCTGGGGTTTTGCACAAGGAGAAAGTGCCCTTGCCTCCTGGGGGGAAGAAGTTGCTCTTGCCTGCAAGGAAGCCAGACTTGAAGAGGAAAGCCATCAAGAGTCCTGAGGAGTCCCCTGGGAAGAAGAAGCTGAGAGGGGAAGGGGGATGTGGGTTTGGACAATGACCAAGGTGGTGTTTGAAAACCCCATGTGGAGTTTCCACTTCATAGGTTGGCAGTAGAGCCATGATCCTTCTCCTGTAATGGTGTTATCAAACTCCTAAGGGAAATGTTCCCACAGCTGTTTCCCATTGGTCACAAATCCCCTTCTGAGCAAATGAAAAGCCCTGTAAGCTGTCTAACATGCTTTGGTGTTTTGAAGCATGTTTTGCTGTGTTTTCTTGGAATCCTGATTTCCAGAGGCAACAAATCCCCAGCCCTCCTCTGTCAGAGGAGGGTTTGGCAGCAGGTTGTCTCAGCTTGTGGCTGACCAGCCCCTGCCAGCCCTGCTGGGTTTCTCTGGGTTTCAGCCCAAGCAGAACTTTGTAGGGTGGTGGTGCCGCCTTCCTGTGCCTTCCATCAAAAGCAGTGTGGTACCCGAAGTACTCGGCACATGGATAAATAGGCAAAAACTTGTCTGGGCTTCCCTGGAGTTGCTGTGATGCCAGCAGTGATGCCTGAGAGGTGTCTGTATGCAGTCAGGGGTTTTCCAGAGACCCCTTTGCAGAGTCCCTCAGCCATTGCAGTGGCTTTCCCTTGAATTCCAAGACAGCCCTTCATTTAACTGGGGAGGTTGTTGCTCCCAAGTGGTTTTGGGAAGCTGACTCCCAAAGGGGCCTGTGTCAGCTGCACAGAGTTGGCTGCAGGCCTTGTGATGAATGGGCACTCCCTGTGGACTCCCTGACTGCAGGAAATCCCAAGTTAGAGCCTGTATCCCAGACGTGAGTGCAGCCTGGAAGGAGAACTCATTGAGAGCAGACCTGCCAAGAAGCTGCTCCATAGTTCCATGTTTCTCTTCAGTCTGGGAGAGAGACAGAAACCACCAGGCACACTGTGGGTAATGCCAAGTGATAAGGGCACTTTCTTCTGTTTTCTTGGCTTGTAGCAAATGATTCTGAAGTTTCTCGTTCAGGTGAGCAGATGATTTGCACACTGATTATAAAATCTATAAAAATTTTTCATTGATTGTCTCTCTGCCTTAATGGCTCCTGTGCTTCTGGAAGACAATGGCAGCAATTTTCACTGACTGTTTAAAATTTCTCCCCTCTCAGATTCTTGTTCATAAAATCAAAACCCTCTGCACCTCTGGGGAATCTGAGGGATCTCACTCTCCTGTGACTGTAGTTTTTCCTTCCCTTCGAGAGGGAGTATCACAAAACGCAATTGCCTACAGTTCTTGACTTTGCCACCAGGTATCTGAATACATTTCTGTACAATTAAGACTGAGTGAGAGGAAAAAATCCCACCCAAAACAGAAGAAATGTTTATTTTCAGCAATGGAAGGGCTTTACTTTTGATTACAGTTAGCAATAAGAGGTTTAGCAGTTCCATCCCTGCCACAGGAAAACAATTAATCTATCCAAGCAAAATAGGTAAAATGTCATTTTCGGTTGCTTGTCAGTGAGCATGAAATCTCTATCTGCTGTGCTTGGGTTTACATTCTATGAGTTCCAGGATCTTATTTTTTCTGTTTACAACCAGAACCTATCAAACTGAGCTGTATTGGTCTGTACTTTGTGTGAGACTTCAAGAGTGATTTTTTTTCCCCTTTTTTCTTCCTTCCTGTTAGAGGGAAGACAAGGGGGATACTCCCAGAAAGAAAAAGGAATGAAAAAAACCCACATAAAATAATGTCAGCCTTCAGGAAACAAAGGCTCCAATAAACTGAAGTGAGTATGCAGTGGTGGGATGTCAGAAAGAAGTGTAAATCTAAGCCTTTGTTCAGAAGGGTGAGACAAAGAACTGCATCTCCTGTCCTGACACTCGAGAGTTTGCTTTTGACATCGTGTGCCTCCTGCAACTTCAGATGCTGCAGATTGGTCTTTCCAGGCTGGAAGCAGCTAGTGCAGAAAGCAGCTCTGTAGGTGTAGGTGGATAAGGGCAGGGAGTCTTTCCCTTCTGATGTCCCCTGAAAGCACAGAGGCATTGGGGCTGATGTTTGGCTGGGGGAAGGGATGTTCCAACTGCAGTAGGAATGGAAGAGCTTTAATTCTGGGGTTCCTTCCTGCCTTTTTCTCAGGGAAAATGAGCAGCTGTCTTAGTCACGTGCTAGCTTCTGGAGCAGGAAGGATAGGAGAGTTTTTGGGGAGAGAGGGCTCTGGATCAGACTGGGGATGGTGCTGTGCTCTGTGCCAAATAGTCCTCTGTGCAGCATCAGCTGTGCCAGCAGCTGGAGAGCACCTGTGCAGAGAGCAGGGACCAAAGCATGGGAAAAGTGGGTGCTGAAAGAGGGGAGAGTACTGTCCCATGCACAGCAGGACCAGGCAAGAGGTGGAGCCTCACACCCGAGCCTTCTCACTGGGTTTAACTTCATTGCCTCCTCTTCTGATGCTGTGGTCCATGAACTGGGATTCACTGCTTGGTGCATTCTCGGAAACTTTGAGAAGCTGACTGAGAATGGTATCAATGAGCAGCGGTGAAACCACATTGAGAGCTCTTTGGTGCTGCTTCTTGCTGCCAGAGTTCCCTGGTCAGCCTGATTTCAGATGATCAGGTATATGCTAGGGCACTCTGTTACTGAATATGAAAGTCTCTGCCAATTAAAAGTCTCTCTCACTTGATGCCTCTCAACTTTGGAATTGTTGTCTACTTGAAACACTGGCAAGAATTGGTACAGGATGTAATTCCGGTTTTTAAGAAATGCCTATGTTATATTAATGAATTTGCTTCTCTTGTCCAGAGCATCAGAAGCTTCATTCCAAACAGAGAGGAAAACTGTGGTGGCTGCCACCATTGCCAGCCATGACTGCTGCACCATACTCAGCCACAATGACCCAAAAGAGACCCAGAACAGAGACTGACGACCTAGACCTGCCTGCCATGGATAACCCTGCCAGGAAGCAGGATCCTTTGTTTGTCAAGCTCAGGAAAGTGGAGGAAGATCATGAGGAACTCTCAAAGGCCATCAACACTGGTATCCAGGAGAGCTGGAGGGAGTTTCCTGCAACCTACATGTGCTGTGTGATTCTCTTCAGAAACATCTTCTCAGATAAGTAACCATTTCTGATTGGAGGCAACCTCAAATACAAGACTGGTGTAAAAAGGAGTGTGTTTATAAAAATAAAAGGGTGGTTTGCTTGAAAATAAGAAACAACAACCCTGTGGGTTTGGCTGCAACCTGGGCCTGAGGTTTTATAGATTGCTTACAAACTCGTTCATGAGCCTTGCCACTTTGCATTTTCTGGTAATAAAATTGGATTACGTAGCTATTTACTGATGGCTCAGGATGTGGGATCTAGGATGTTTTGGGGGGGGGTGTGGGGGTGTGTGTGTTAGGCCAGGCTGTGCACACTGTATTAATTGCCTTCTCACTGCTTGCTTTCTCCTGATAATTTTCCTGCTTGGGTATATCACTGCTCTCTCAGCCTTGCTCTCACTGAGCAAGGAAACTTGCTGCTGAATTTCTCCATGCCTGGAAAAAGTGTAATGGTACAATGCATTGTGAGCTGCCAGGTGAGAAGCCAAGGTTGCATTTCCATTATTGGAGGGATTGCTGGGGAGGAAGGTGAGAGAGGGACAGCCTGGAGCTGAGACTGTGCCTAGGACAAAAGAACATTTTCTCTTGAAATTTAGGAGAGCTGGGCTTTGGAATGGCTTTAGGCATCTCACTCTGAACAGCTTTCTCTCTGGGGATTTTCAGGGATCTCCAGGGGATGACAAAAATCCTTTCCCAGTGACTTCGCTGCCAAATGAAGACAAGACAAGAAGACCTCAAGGCTGAACAGTGTTTGTTTTACAGCCCTGCCTGTAGCTTCTGCAGCTGCCCCAGCTTCTGCTTCCTCATGAGCACTTCTTTTGGGAGCAAAGTGAGAGGGAGAGATGAGGGAGAGCTGTCCTGTGAGGGCAGCACCTGCTAAGTAGCTTGGCTACAGCTGAGCAGCCCTTGCATTTTTGACGCCTTGTTGGGCCTGGGACTAGTATTGGGCAACAGAAATTCCTGCTATGTCTTTTATTGTACACTTTAGTCATTACAAATGTGTTGTCCTGTGGTGCAAGGGGTGGGGAATACTCAGAAGCTCTAACCTGCCATCCCAAGGCGCCTTTGCAGTGTCATTTTCCATAAAACAGGAAGTTTTTTGAGCCCCTGTAGGCAAAGGGATGTATTGCCATGATCTGCTGGCAAACTTGCAAAGAAAAATAAGCATGGCTGAAGGGCTGGGAGGCTGTAAAAATCCTCTCCTTAAAGAGGCACTGCTGAAAGTCAAAAGGCTTTGCAGGTGTTTTTGGAGCAAAGTGACTCCAATCATCGACTGAACTCTGGCAGGTGTGCCTGTTGGATTAATCCAACCAAATGTTTTCTCTGTTTTCTCTCTCCCTCCCTTTGTTCCAGAGCTTTCTGCTGAACAAAGCCAAGTGACGTGACCAGGAGCCGGAGTGACCTCATACACTGAATGAGACAGAATTGACACTGACCCAGACTGGAACCCAGTGTGTGAAGAAATAGTGGTAGTAACTAAGAAAAAGAATTAAGCATAAGCATAAGAAAAAGATAAGAATAAGAATAAGAATAAGAATAAGAATAAGAATAAGATAAGAATAAGAATAAGAATAAAGAAAAGAGAAAGGAAAGAGGAATAAAGAAAAGGAAAAAGGAATAGGAATAAGAATGAGAATGATAAAAAGAAGATGAACAAGAAAAGGAATAGGAAGAAGAAGAAGAAGAAGAAGAAAAGGATAGGAAAAGGAATAAGAATGAGAATTAAAACAAGAACAAGGAAAAGAAAATAAAGAATATGAATGAGAATGAGGATAAGAAAAAAGAATAAGTTGATGTAGAAGTAGAAATAGTAGCCGAAGGAAATACCGAGAAGATGAAGAAGGACAAGAAGTATAGGGATAAGAAGAAGATGAAATAGTAAAAGTAGCAAATGATGATGATTACGATTAGAACAGTAATATCAAGTTCAAATACACATCCACATATCTTCTAGCATCATAGAGAAGATCAGCTAGTTCCAGCCTATTCTCTTCTGCTCTCTTTCTCTCTCACTGAGACCTCTTTCCCATTTCTTTCCACCTCTCTCCCTCAATTCTTGTTAAATGAAATTAATGTGAATCAGATCTGGATGTTGTCATCACATGACCTCCCTTGACCTGCTGCTCTCTGCTCCTTTCCTTGCAGCCCAGCATGTGGGTGCCTTCCTGGGCTGGCAGCGCACATTGCTGGCTCATGCTGAGCGTCTCCTCCATCCCCACCCCCAAGTCCTCCTCAGCCCCTGCCCCGCTCAGCTACCTGTCCCACACAAACCTCGTGCTGAGGGGCAGCTCCATCCACTCTCTGCCTCACTGGCAAAGCCATTCGAGAGCCCTGGGGACAAGGGCAGAGCCCTCCCTGAGGGACACCCCTCGTCCCCAGCCTCCATCCGGATGTGGAGCCACTGACCACAGCTCCCCAGCTGCGTCCATCAGGCCAATTCCTCCTGCCCTGCACAGCAGCCCCTCCAAAGCCAGGCCTCTGCACGGTGGGGCTCGGGGTGTCTGTCGTGTGGCACTGGGCCTCACGGGGGCTCTGGGCACATGGGCGGTGTCAGAGACGGCAATCTTATGGGTCATGGCTTAAACATTGCCTGGAAAGAGTTTTGCCCTTTATGTAACTCACCCACAGTAGAAAGTGAAGAGTCCAAGACCGATGAAGACTTTCCTGACTCCATCCTTCGAGACCACCGACCCAAATCGCAACCACTGACCCAGATCAAGAAAGGAACCACGCATGCACAGGGAACCAATAGCCTCATTTTAATAGGAAGTGGGGAATGGGAGGTGCTTGGGATATGCATTTGATTCATATGTAACACTTTGTAAAAGAAATAGAGAGCAAAGAACTTTGTAGGGTGCTGGCATGTCTCTAGGAGATGACTCCTGTGTTCAGCCGCTGGCTTAAATAAACATACCCTTTCTAACTTTAATTGGTTCTAGAGTTTCTTGTCCACTAATCCAGTTTTTAACAACTGATTTGGCAGCTCTGGTGGAACTTTTTCAGCCTGCATGGCTGACCGCTCGGGACGCCCCTGGGATATTCCTGGAGAAAGGGCTCTACCTTCCCTGGCTGCTCATCCAGCAACAGAGAAGTTCTCCTGACTAAAAAGCTCACAACAATGGTATCTTTAAAGAAAATTTAAAATAGTTATTTATAAGGCATACGCAGAGTTAAGAAAAGGTATCAATAAGTTGTGGAAGATTTTCCATGCATGACATATGCCTGTGTAGTGTGCTTTGCAAGCTGCAGTCGTATCTGGTCAGTGGTATTTGGGTGCTGACAAAGAAATCTGTGGAGCTGCTGTACGAAGCCCAGGGGGTGTGTTTCGGACTTGGCTCCCGGCAGAGAGGGGGATTTTTCCATTTGTGGGCCTTAGAGTACTTGGTTCACTAGCAACTTGGGGCTAGCAATTTTAAAGGCAAAATCCTTGTGTGCAGTTGGTACAGTTGTTGGTTTTTGTGTGTGGGGCAGCCCTTTGAAGAATGAATGTGGCTAAGATTTATTGCTATTAAGATTTATTGCTGCTACTAACCTCTATTGTTGCTGTGCAAGGGACAGAGAAAGTGGGGAGTTTTAAAATTTTTCCTTCCCCCCTTCCGAGGTAGAATGAGTTCCAGCTGTGGATAAGTGTATTGAGTTGTATTTTCTTGGGGTGTGTAGGATGTGTGTGTTTGTGTGGTTGTTGTGCTGTGTTTCTGTTCTTGGTAGTGAATGTTTAAAGTGAATGCTGTGTGATTTTTGTAACCGTGGTGTGTATTTTGGTAACGAGCATTAGGTGTAACACACTTGCTGGTCACATAAGGTTCTGGGCTGTGTAGTGGCTTTTTAAGGTAACATTGCCGTCTTGTGTCTAAAGTAATAATTGCAGCCTAGATATTACATGCCTAAGACACTGACTTGCTTTGAAGATTTGTAAGGTTGGTGTTTGTGTGAGTGTGGTACATGTAAAAACTTTGTTATTGCATTTCTTTCAAGAGGAGGAAGTGGTGTCCAGCCTGCACTCACTTTGAAATTGAAAACCGGTGTAAGATAGCTAGGAAAAAGAGTGGAGACTTGAGTGAAAGAGATTTGTGAACTCTTTTGGTAGAGCAATCAGAGGCAGTTGTTGTTACCCCAGTGTGTGGAAAGATACACCTGGTTCCTGAGATTTGGTGCATTTGAGAGGAAGACTGGGAAAGGACTGTAAGGAATTGTGAAGTGAGATTTGGGTGGAAGAGAGATAAAAGGCAGAGGAGAAAATAATAAAAGTAAAGTAATAAGTACTAACATTGTAAAAAGGAAAATGAGTGATGGGAACTAACCAGAGTAAGGAGATTCCTAAAACTAGTCCTTTGGGGTGTATCTTGACACACTGGAAAGGACTAGTGGGTTATGGTGGCACAGAGAATAAACAGGCTCTTATCAAGTTCTGTACACAATGGTGGCCACTCTGTAAGCTTGGGGGAAATGTTAAATGTCCACCAGCTGGAACTCTAGACTATGAGACCCTGCTACAGCTTTTGCTTTTCCAGAGGTGGGAGCAGATATGGGAAGAAGTGACATATGCAAATATGTTTTTCTCCCTCCGTAACCATTCCGAGTGGCAGAGAGATTGTGGAATTGGGGCTCCTTCTGATCCCTTAGTGCTAGCCCTTGGAAAAGATAGTAAGGCTAAGAAGGAAAAGCTTAAGTGATGTTGTAGTATGTGTTCAATAAACCAAGGCTGCACACACCCTGATGAGGCATATCCAGCTGATACACAGGAACAAGAACTGGGGGATTTGTTTAGACTACCACCCAGGGGATAAAGGGGGTTGTACCACTCAGGGGATGAAGGGGGTTGGGAGGAGAAGCAACCCCAATCCCTACTTCACCTTCCAGCTCATTCTCTGGGGAAGGACCAGATCCAATCTCTGTTTTAACCCCAGCTCCACCACCCACTCCAGTCTCTATCTCAACACCAGCTTAAATTTCACCCCCTGCTCCAGTCTCTATCTCGACCCTAGCTCATATTTCACCCCCCACTCCAATATCTATTTCAACCCCAGCTCATGTTTTAACCAAAGCTATCACAGCTTTCTCCCCAGCTCTAGCTACCAGCACAGCTGAATCAACTCCAGTTTCAGTTTTAACTTCAACTTCTATTCCACCTCTCACTTTCACCCCCGAATCTATACCATTGCCTAGTAGTGACAGCGAGGAGGAGGAGGGACTGCTTTCTCCAAGGGGTCCTGCAGCATTTCAGACTCAAAAACAAACTAAGAAAATTATGCAGGCACCCCTGAGGGAGGCAGTAGTTTCTGAAGGGAGGACAATATTGGTCAAAATTGCCTTTTCTACATCGGATTTAGAGTCTTGGGAGAAAATGATTAGGCAGTATAGAAATGACCCAATAGGAGTTGTAAGGAGATTTAAGTTTGTGGTTAAGCAGCATCGACCTGATTGGTTGGATCTCCAGCTGTTGTTAGATCCCTTCACAGAAGCAGAAAGATGATTAATTTTGAAAGCAGCAGGGGATTTAGCAGAGGATACTTGTAAAACAGCACAGAGAAGGGTTAAAGATGTTTTTCCCCTCCAAGATCCGCAGTGGAATCCTAATGATGATATAGATGCGAAAAATTTAATGGATTATCAAGATTTTATAACAAAGGGGATGAAGAGGGCAATTCCTAAAACTATAAACTGGTCAGCCTTATATGCAAGGCCCCTCGATGAGATCCTCAGAATTTTTAGGACATTTGCAAGAGGCGACGCGGAAACACACAACACTGTATGCAGAGTCTGAGGAAGGGATGCAACAGCTGGTAAGCTTATTTATAGGGCAATCCACAGGGGACATTAGGTGCAAACTCCAGAAGATACCGGGCCCGGCTGCACGAAATTTAGATATTTTGTTAGAAGTGGCGTGGAGAGGTTTTAGCAACCAGGAAGAAAGCTGCAAGCAAGGGATGAGAGGATTGGTGGCACTGGTAAAGGAAGGGACCATCACTGGGACCCCAAGAGGACACAGCCCATGGGAGAAACTTCCAACACTTATGGATGAATTAAGAACATTTATAAGACAGATTATAGTTTCGTTTATGACAGGGTGAAAATTTATAGTTTTGGATTTTGTAGTACAGAAATAAAAGGAAACAAGATGGAAGTTTTTGGGCGCTGTTCAGAGTTTTCTTCTTCTTTTACTCCATATTTTGCAGTGAGGGTGGCACAAAGACATTGATAGAATAGATTTGAGGTAGGGGAAATGTGTTAAAAGTAGGTGATGGTTATTGGTACAGAATTATAAATATAGTACATTTTAACAGCTAATTGGGTGAAAAGTCTTTAAAACAGCATGGCATTCTTGGTCTCATGGCCTTGCAGCTTGAATTTTATAGCTCCAAGCCCAGGTGCAGGGCTGCACTTGGGATTTGAGATAAGAACTTGAGTAAACAACACGAAAAGCTGAAAACTGCAAGTCTGGCTCCTTTTTGTCTGGTATGGGACTTTGAGAAGGAAGAAAAAGCCCTGTTTCAGGGGCTTGAACAACGTCAGGGGGCTGCATTTCATTTCAGGAATTGTGCAGCAAATTAGCTGCCACCTAGGCATAGACCGGGAGCTTCACACTCCATATCATCCTCAGTCAAGTGGCCAGGCAGAGAAAATGAATCATTTGATTAAACAACAAATTATTAGATTAGGACAAGAGGTGAAATTACCTTGGCCTCAGGCTCTTCCATTAGCATTATAATGAATTTGGACGAAGCCAAGAACAAAAGAAAGATTAAGACCTTTTGAAATATTGTATGGAAGACCATAGGAGGTCCAAGAGGGGACG
>VZTN01006689.1:8327-33423 GCA_013400515.1 Erpornis zantholeuca | reverse complement strand
GACAATGGGCTTTACAGAGCATCAACCGGTGGCCTCGGGATGCTGCATGGGAGAAGGATTTGCATGGATTTGCAATTACTTTCTCCCAGTACCTGAGTTAGGTGTGCTGATTGGCACTATCCTATTTTTTTTTCTTTCTTATAAGATGCATGCAGGGGAAGGTAATGTATGAGCAATTCTTGGCCTCGGTTAAACAGTCTTGCATGTCAAGCAAATGTTTCTCGTTGGCTCTGCTGCCTCTCCCAGAGCAGCCAGAGCTGCACAGTTGCCTGCTTATAGTTGCATTAAAATGCCACAAAGTGGCAGCAACGCCGACGTTGCTGACTGAGCCAAGGAGGAATTACAAGTTTCATCTCCTGGCTGGCTGTGCTTTATTTGCTGCCAGTTCCAGTAGAGAAAACATGCAAAGCTTTAGAAAACAAATACATGTGGTAAAACCAGCCAGCAAAAAAAATTTAAGGGGAGCAACTGGAACAGAGTACTTGGGTTTGCAAAACTCTGCACTGCAGTGATAGTTCCAAGAACAGTTTCAGCCTAAACGGGGACAGAAACCCCCATTTAAGGGTGGGAGCAATTTGGAGTTTAAAATTTCCCAGGCATTTGTTGTAATTAAGCTTGAATGGGCTAATCGGCTGAATTTTTATCACCTGTTGACAACTTGTTTGTAAAATGAATCTCGGTGTCATTTGATGTGGGAGCCACGGTCCCACCACACGGGGTCATGCCGAGCATCCTGCAGCTGTCCCAGCAGAGCCACAGCAAAAAAGGTGCACGCAGCTGCTTCTGGTTCTCATCCTGGTTCGGGGCAATTAAGTCGGGCTAGAGCTGGGAAACCGTGCAGTCAGTCTTGCATTCCTAGTATTTGATTTTATCTTTGACAAACCTTTATTTACTTAGGAGTTTCCCCAGGTTGGTGGGGCCTGACCCCATTCCTCAGTGATTGCTGTTTGTAGATGGTTTTTGCCTCTTGATGTGTGTTTCATGCAGCTTGTTTTGTGTTCCTAGAAGAGATGGAAATGCTCCATAATGAAAATGTTGTTGCAAGTGGAGGTAAAGACATAGAACTGAGGTCCTGCAGCCAGGACACAGGAAGGCACCCTGATTTTAAGTAACTGCACACAGAAGTTCATGGCACCAAAATAAAATAAAATCTGGTGCCTCAATAGCCTTAGAACTGCTGGACTGTCTGCATCACTACTGCTCACCCCTGAATGCAGTGAGAAAGAGGCTGCTCACCCAAGTGCTAGTTTCAGAATGTGCTGCCAGTCCTGCTTTTAATCACCTTCCCACTTCTCTAAAAGAGACTTACCAGATCATAGGCAAGAGTTTCCTTGGATTTGATGAATAAATTGTTTCTGGCATGTTCAGTCTGCCCTCTGGGCATAGTATGTTAACATAGTATGTTAATACAAGGGTTACCAACACTGCCCCCAAATCCCACCACATCTGAAAGATCCTGGAGACAAGCAGGGGATCCCTCCTGGCTGGGATCATTGTGCCTCCTGCGGCTTCTCCCGTGGAGTCTCCCGAGG
Organism: Erpornis zantholeuca; assembly: GCA_013400515.1. NCBI lineage: Eukaryota > Metazoa > Chordata > Aves > Passeriformes > Timaliidae > Erpornis > Erpornis zantholeuca. Next base: position 31,891 of record VZTN01006689.1, on the reverse strand, counting down.
CCAATGGTTGATGCCCGTTGGTTGTGTTGATAAGCACAGGATGTGAGCAAAGCTGCCAGGGCGGGCTCGGTTTTCTGCAGGGCTGCACCCCCCTCTGCAGGCAGGCGTTTCTAGTGGAATCATTTTCCCAGCCGCTGTTCACAGAAGTCTTTCTGATGGGAGTGCACACATCTATTTGTTTTATATTTTAAAATATGCAAGTATCATATGCTTCGCCTCCTAAAACTTTCTGTTCTTAGCTGAGTATTTTAGCAGGATGTTGAATCCAAAGAGTTTTGTTGCCAGCATGGCTCAGATTCTGCTGGGGAGTATTAAAAAGTATTTGAAGCTTGTAAAGTATAACCAAATGGACCACGACCCCCTGTGAACGTAAATAATAAGGTGTAGGGGGTACGGCCTCCTACCACTGGGGGGCTGCTCTGTCCCTCAGCATGGATTGGGGGGAAATTCCTGTCATCACTGTCCCTTTGCCAGGACAGATGTTAAATCACAACAACTTTAGGTGCAGTTAGGTCATTGCAGTTTGTCACCACAGTAATCCTGTATTTTTATTTCTTTTCATACTCTGTCATCATTAGCACATTTCCAGCAATGTGTTTCTAAAACCAGTTCTGTAGAAAATATATTTAGCTGTGGTGCCATCCAAGATTAACAGTGTGGGACGCCACTGTTCTGGGAAGAGTGTTGTTCCTTGTGAACCTGCTTTGCAGTTTTCTTGCCAGTCCCTAGGGATACACCTCCTGAGGCCTGAACATGAGTTTTGGGGTGGAGGCGTGCATTGAAACACAAATGAGATGCCTGTTTTTAGGATCCTGTTCAGAGCTAGTACCATGTGACTTCCAGCTCTTCCCACACAGCAGAGAATCCCAGAGCTTTTGCTGTAACCTCATTTCCCTGCTGAACACTTCCCCCTTTGGTGCCTGGCAGGTGCTGTGGTCCGTGTGGTCCAGGCATGTGAGGCGACCACAGGCTGTACCCATGGGTGTCCCACTTTCCCACCAAGAGGAGAAATGGATCAGCTGGCAACCTGCACTGCCAGGCCATTTGGTTTCACAGTCAGGGTCACTCAGTGGAAAACTTGGGAGTTTTTGTTAGCCTGGATGTCCATAAAAGGAGGCATTTGGTCCTAGAGAAGGAACCTTTATCCCTCCTTTCCACCCCTCAGAGTAAGGTGAAGAAGAGCCACAAGGGTAACCCCACAAGGGTAACCACATCCTTGCAAGGAGGGCAGCAGGGTGGAACAGCCCATGGCTGTCATGCAGGATTCTTTCTGCTAACAAAAACTGCCTGTTGAGAAATATCCACTGCAGAAACCAAAAACTACTCAAATGTTGTAATGCTTCCCAGCACCAGCAAGCTCCAGACATACAATAAACAAGGTGCTTTGAAGTACAAATGTTTTATTGCAATGTTCATTATTTACAGTACCGTTTACTTCGTCCCTGGGTGCTACCAAAGTGCAAAGCCATTTCAGGCAGGGAAGCTAAATGATGGTAACTCAGCAGAAGAACACAGCTGTGCCTCACTCCTGCTGTCCTGCCTCTTCCCTGGTCCTGAATGCAGAGAAGCTTGCTGCTCTCCCTGGGCATTTGGAACAACCTGGTAACTGTGAAACTTTGGTCACAAGTGATTGTCACTTTTCGGTCTGTTCAAGGTGATGCAGGAACAGGAATCTGCAGTCTTTTCAGCAGGACTTTACTCGGGATTCAGGGTTTGTAATGCAGGGCTGTCACATTGCTATCTCAATTTTTGATGGGAGTACTGGTTTATTCCCAATTATCTTTCTTGCTGACTCTCTTTGGTTCATTTAAGGTTTTGAGGTTATCTTGTCTGTTCCCTTAAAAGAGCCAGTAGCTCAAGAATGTTACCAGAGTTGCTACTGGATACTGAAATCAGTCATGTCTTCTAGAGTTGCACTTAAAAGGTTTTACAGAATACCACAAATTTTATTTTGCATTTCCATTTTGTATAAAAATGGTGATTCAAACACCACTGAAGCCTACATTTTCACACACTATCATCTCTAAGTAGGACAAATTACACTGCTTACTTCAGGAAGGACCTCTCAATAGAAACTCTCCTTTGGAGAGGGGGGTAGTTGAAGACTAGAGAATTCTAGTAGTCCAGTGGCTAAAGTCAGGTCAAGAATTTTTCCAGCTTTCTAACAAGTTTATTAGTTCGAGAAAGTACTTTGAAAGACAGTTTTCAGACTGAATCCCTGCAATTTCCACTGCTGTCAGCATTCCCTTGGGAGGTGAGCAGTGAACTTCTCTGCCTCAGTTATCTACATATGCATCAGGGATGTTGTTACCTTCTAAAACTTGAAACACCTGCTGTTACAAAGCTCTTGTACAACTGGGAAACTCCATTTAAGACTCCATTCTAGAAAATAAGTTATATGAAATGGCACTCGAGCCCTCCAGAGAACACACAGCAGGGCTGTTGGGGGAAGATCAGTAGCAGGAGCTGCAGCAGCTCTCCTCATCACATGCCTGATTTACAGTTCATCTGATTTACAGTTCAATACTGAGTCCCTGCAACAGCTGCCTCAAATGATTCTGAAATTACAGCTTCTCAAAAATGGGATGATTGCAGTTCTTGGTGGGTTTGTTCCTCTGAGTCACACTTTTATTCCATATTTTCACAGGCTTTTCTTTATCACTATTGATAGAAAGCCACCAAAAGCTTTACAGTTGCAGAAGATACCATTTTCACAAAGAAAATGTATTGGATTCATTCCTTAACCTACCATACAAAACACAGTGTTTAAAAGCTCTGCAGTGCCTCCCTAGTAGCATTCCTTTGGATCTGGAGCAGGCAGCAGAGCTCACATGCAGTCCACAACGTTGCTGGACCCTTGGCCCACATCCCGGATCTGGCTGCTGAGACAGGAGCACACAGCCACGCCTGCCCCTGCCCTGCAGTGCGACACCGAGCCCACCAGCTCCCACCTACAGGAAAAAAGAAAAATGAGTTCCTGCCCTTTCTGAGCAACCTGGAAGTATTTTCTGTGCCTGAAATTCTCTTAAACTGCCTAGCTGTTCACCCTGCACCCATTTAGTGCAAAATCAGATTGAAACAAGCAGGAGAATGTAGGTTGTTATTGAATGGAAGGGTGAGGACAAGGGATAGAGAGGAGAGGGGGAGGAGGAGGAAGTGCTTAAATATTTACAAGACCACCCTAGTGATACAAGCAGCAGCCCTGCATTGATAGTCATGGATATTATTCAATTATTACCAGGAAACAACAGCTAGATTCCTCCTGCACACTGTTTCTATGCTGCTGTGTTTTCATAAAGGTAGATTTCCTTGTCTTATTAAGCCAAACAAAACATTTGAAATTACCTGTTCACTATGGGATCAAATGCTTCCACTGTGTTCAGGTACACGTTGCCATTATGACCTCCAACTGCAAAAATTTTCCCCATCAGTGTCGCTATGCCAACACCACCCCTCGGAGTTGTAAGCTCTGCCACATATTCCCATTTGTTACAGCGTGGGTCAAACCGTTCCACCGAGCTCAGGGGCGAATTGTCATCAAAGCCACCTGCAAACAACCATCACAGGGTCAGCTTCTGGCACTTCTGGTGCAGGGGATATGCAAGATGGGCATTCTCAGCACTGAGGGGGTCCTGTCCAGATCTCTCTTTACCAGAACTTTACAAGCTCCTAAAAACTAACCTAACAGCTCTCCTTCCTCTCACTGTACAAGCATCATCCAGAGCAACAGTTTTCTTCTACTCAGGCTGCAAGGATTCTAATTTTATTTTTTTTCCTCCCTGAATTCATCATACTTGTAAGGAAACAGCTTCCCATTTGGAAGAGAAAGAAGCATAACACCAGCAAAAGGATGGTCTCCATCTTAAATTTATTTTACTTTACGCAAAACACACTCTAGCAGTGTTCTCAAATTACAGCTTTGGCAAATATATGAGTAGGGAAAAAAATCCTCATGTAAGACTCAGCGATGCATTCCCCTTGCTGGGGAAGCTGTCAAGAGGAGCATTCTGTTCAAAACCTATTTAAGCACTTATGATAATATACAAGTTAGAACTTTTTAACTATCACTATGGCACACCTACCTGGCATCTTCTTCTCTCAGGAAAGCAGGTAAATACAAGGTAGCACACAAGACAAGAAGCTGTGGAATAAGTGCAAAAAAAGCTACTGTTGTCTATACTCAGAACACAACTAGAGTGCTTTGAAAGTGTGAACTTAAGAGTAGTTTCCCAAAAGGAAACACAATAGTGAGTCTTCAGAGGATACAGACTTATTGTCCTGAACAGATCAGCCCTCCTGAATGTGGGTTAGGAGCTGCTTTTAATTTCCTTGCTAACATACCTTTGTTTAAGCGTGCCCTGGTTGTGCTTGCTTTCTTCTCCTGCCCAAGAACATCAAGTACAGGTCAGCTCTATCTGTTCCCAGTTTCTCTAGCAACAGCAGCCTCTTCTAAAGGCCAGCACTTGGCAGTGGCAGCAGCACTACAAAATGCCACATCCCTACTCACCCACAACATACAAGCAGCCATGGAGCTCGCTGACACCGTTCCCAGCCCTTCGCTGACCCATCTCTTTCACTTCCATCCACTTATCCAAGTGGGGATCATATTTCTCCACACTGGAAAGAGATGCTACACCATCATTGCCACCCACAGCGTAAACATGGTTCTGGAAAACAGTTGTACAAAGATTATTTGTGATGTAGTTGCCTTTACTCAGCTTTTCATAAGCAGTGTTAAAACAATAGGAAAATGCGGTATGTCCACTTTTATTTAAGAATTCCAACAGATTTAATTATCTAACATGAATGCGATCTCTTCCAATGAAAGAAGTGAAACAGTTATGTACTGTTGCAGCTGTTTTTCAGAGCATAGGGGATAAAAGTACAGGGTACTTTTAAAAACAGTGACAAACCAGTCTGCTGAGACAGACAGGAAGCACTATCCATGCCATTAGAAGGGTACTCCTCCCAGTACCTCAAATACTGTTGAAACAGTTCACTTTGATATGAGTATTACCCTAAATAGCCTCACTTTTTGCACAGAATTTTGATGACCAGAGGTGCTCAGACCCACCAGCTGCATTTTGTTCAAGACCTTGTGTTCTGCCTTGTAAAGCAGCTTTGAAAAGCAGGTGGGCTCCCCAGAGGGCCGCAGGCTGGGAGGAAGCAGCGACTCACCACCAGGGCTACGGAGCCGACGCCGCCCCGGGGCGTGTTCATGGAGGCCACGGTGCTCCAGCGATCCGAGTCGATGTCGTAGCGCTCCACGTCGCTGAAGCACGTGTTGTCATCCAGCCCCCCGATGGCGTAGATGGGGCCGCCCAGCGAGGCCAGGGCGATGCCTCTCCTGGGGAAACACGGCATCAGCGGCTCAGCGCAAATCCTTAACCACAGGGAGCCACGCAGCGAGTGCAGTGGTACATGAGGGGCACCTGCTTGAAACTAGGGGGAAAGGAGTGATGAAAATTTAAAAAGTTGACTTTTATAGTAAATCCTGTGGCTGGCCCTCTGCACACCTGTGTCATTTTGACTAAATGTCAACTCTAAGGCCAAGTCCTCTGCTCACATACCTGGATGTATGACAATGTCTTAGATCTGATTTCTCTATTTCAGTACTGAACTTTTATGCCTCCTATTTTCTTCTACCGAATCTGATGATGAACCAAAACCTGCTGGTTTAAACTTCATTGGTATGGCTGGCTGCTACCATTTGAGAATGATTGGGGGTGATACTAATACATATTAAAAGCCAAACCTGTGCTGGATATTAAACAGCTGAACTCTAGCAAGATTTAATTGCAATTTCTTCCATTCCAGTGTATTTTTGTTAAGTGTTAAAATGGCTGTCAGATTTGTTTCTACTAAATCTACCAATATGCATCAATTCTACCAATATGTACCAAATCAGTACTATAAAATTAAAAGCATAGCCTAGAATGTCAGCATTAAGTTTCTGCTTTAACTACCAGGAAAGGTGATTTACCATGTCACTGACAGTACTCTTGTCTCATGAAAGAGGACAAGCTCAGAGATATAGAGGCAGGAGCAAGGAAGGCACAGGCTTTTTACAGAACAAACATTGTGGCAGTATCCTGCTCAGCAGATAACACAGACACCACTTAATGGTGGCAGGTTTTTCTCTCCACTAAGTATTCCAACACATTTGTGAATGGGAGGAGTGGAGCTGAGATGCAGCCAAGCTGCAGTAGCCCTTTCATCTACCAGGCAGATAAATGTCAGTAATAAACATCACAGAAATGTAGGGCTGATTGGTGCTGGTATTATGCCCTGGGGTGGTGGCAGGAGGGAGGAAGTAGAGCAAGCCACTTCCAGAAGTCTGGGTCTTCTACTTTAATTAGGTCACAGCTACAAATAGCTTTAGGACTTAGCCATTTCACTCCTACTCGTGCATGATGCTTTTAAAAACAACAAATAACAAAATGGAATGCAGAATTAGGGACATTGATGTCAATAACAGTGGAAACAAAAAATTACAGAAAATCCATTAAGCCCTTCAAAGAATCTTAAATGTCAAGGCAAGAAAAGTCCTCAATCTGACTTTCATATTGAGTGCCTCTGGCCTTTTGTGTGAAAAATATAGGCAGCTTTTTGTTTCCTGGTGTAGTATTTAACTTTTTTTATTTTCACTGAAAAGTATTTCACTTTTCATGTTATGCTGGCGGTTATTTCACTCACTCTTAAAAGAGTGAAAAACCCACAGAACCAGTTCCTCAGTTCCAAGTTGTTTACTGGGCATAGTAGAAAGGCCCTAGATACCAGAATGCAAGCACATAGCTGGAGTAGAAGAGGTCCCTGCTCCAGCAGCAAGCTCCTCCAAAAAAAAAGAACGAAGGGGTTCTTTTATAGCTTAAAGCTCCAAAACAGGGGGGAAAAAATCCTAGAAATGGAACAGTTTGAAAACCCCCCCAAAAGCAGGACAGACATGTTGTTTTTCAGCATCAGGAGGAAATGGCACATCACAGAATAGTACGTGCAGCGTGGGACACAAATACCTCTTTGTGTTCATTGATGCCTTCATCATCCACTTGTTTGTGAGAGGATCAAATACTTCCATGCTTCCTAAGTGTTCATTTCCATCATGTCCACCTACTGCGTAGACTTTACCTGAACACACAGACATCTTTTGATACAGATTGCTTGGCAACATTTCAGTTTTCATCTATATAATGTCCCTGCCTATGTGAAGACAAAGAGGTCAAATAAAGGTTAAAGTTTTAGAATGTTTTCAGTATCAGAGTTTTATGTGCTGTACTCAACCAGGAATCCATTCTAATGTAGACTTTTACACAAATCTTGAGATTACGTAGACAAAAGAAAAACTTCCCATAATTTAAGTACTGCAAGTCAAATCAGTTTGGACATATGTACCAGTCTCTTCAGATTTTCTATGGAGAAAAATTATCTCTGTACTGCTGCAGCAACAGAAGGAACACCATGTACAAGGGAAAGCTTCATCATTGGTGCTAAGCTGCTCTGAACTTCACAGACCTGTTTTCAGAAGATGCAGATCTAAAAGCAAAGCCAGGTCTGCTCTTGGAAGAGTTACGGTCTTAGTAACTTTCCAGTATGGATTTAAGTAGGAAGGGAGTCAGTACGAGTACTAGCAAATTCTGTGAGACTGCTGTGTAAGGCCATTTCTTTACAAATGGATTTTTAAAAAGTAAATCACCTATTTAAGGCAAGAGACTATATACAATTCAGTTGGGCTGGGTGGAACATTTAAAGGTCATCTAGTCCAGCCCCTCTGCAATGAGCAGGAGCATTTTCATTTTCAAGTTGCTCAGAGCACCATCCATTCTGACCTTGAACACTTCCAGAGGTGTGGAAGGTGTGGTCCACCTCTCTAGGGAACCCAAGTTTTCACCAACCTCTCTCTGTAAAAAACTTCTCCTGATTATCTAGTCTAAATCTACCCTCTTTTAGTTTTAAAACCATTACCTCTTGTCCTGTTACAACAGGCCCTACTAAAATGCCTGTCTCCATCTTTCTGTTAAGCTCCCTGTAAGTACTGAAAGGCCACAATAAGATCTCCATGGAGCCTTCCCTTCCCAAGTCTGAACAGCCCAACCCTGTTAGTTCCCAGTAATGTCTTTTCCGTAAGCACAGTCTCAGATTGGCTCAGGACCAAACACTCCTTCAAGGGGGAGAAGTTTTACTAAACTGAAGACTATCCAACAATTAAGCAATTAGTTTACTAGTTGTACAGCTAGAAAAAGTACCAATTCAGCAAAAGGAGCAAACAAGTGCCTTTTGGCTGGGGTTGCTTGAATAGGGACACTGACCTCCCACGGAGATCACACCCACGTGCCTCCTCCTGCTGTTCATTTCGGGCCCGAAGAACCAGTTGTTCTTACTGATAGAGTAACACTCGATGCTGCGGAAGGGGTCTCCTGATCCACCTCTGCCACCGACACAGAACAGCACACCTGGAGAACACAAAACAGGTTTCCAGAGAACTAGCAGGAGGATGGGGAAAAACAGCTGTATAGCAGAGCAAACTGAAAATTACATAGCTCGGGAGAAGCTGTATTTCACTTCATGGAGCACAGTCATTGCCCTTCATAACTGGATACTGGATTTTGGCCTTTGCTTGACATGCTGCTATGGCAATTAGCTATCTATGCTCTTGTAAAAACAATGCATATTTTAAATATGCTTTTTGTGATTTGGCTTAAGGAGGTAAATCCATTGTTTGTTAAATATAATGATGGAGAAATTATGATTTGCAGTCTAATACTCATCACTAGCTTTTGGTGTAGTTAGTCAAAGACTTTAAAAGTTAGCTCAGCCTTCAACACCAAAAGATAACTGTCCACTGTTTTCAGTACAGCTTTGAACAGATTGCCTGGTCATAACATACTTAACAGCTCTGGCTTTAATACAGATAGAGCCAATCAGGATAAAGAATTAATGCTTTAGAGAAAGAAAATGACAAAGTTCTGCTAGGAAAATGCAGCACATTACCTAAATACCAGAGAGGTACATAATGGCTTTCCCAATTTTGCATTAAGTCATGAACAACCCTCGATATCAAGCTATACCTGCTTGCTATCAAGACACCTGCACAGATGTGCTGCCTTTACTCCACACCACTCCCTACTGGGTAACCAGACACACATTTAATTACCAGCAGTCTGCTTCCTTGGTGTTGTGCGAATGGAGTACTCAAAGTCAGGCACTGCCCTGCTGCTCAGGTGAAGGTGGTAGTTTCTTGCTTCATCCAGCAAATCCCTACATTTTAGATTCTGCTTGACAATCTCTTCCTTTGCCACAACACCCATAAGGAAACAAATGGGCAAGAGAGGCAGCCGTACCTGACACAGAAATGAACACAGTTGGAGAAACTGGCTGAACTGCTGAGTGTCACCATGCAACGCTGCACATGCACCAGCTGGCAGCTCCGGAGCCAGCTGGTGGCCCCACGCTCTTCCACAAAGAGAGCAGCTCTCAGAGTCATTCCGGACAACAGCGATACCAACAGTTCTTTTTAGTGATAATCTCTGCTACAACCATTTGCATTCCAGCAACAATGGAGAAGTGTCCCTCGGCCCAGGCCATGCTGAGGAAGATGAGCTGCTGCCTGTGCTGCACCTGTCCAGCGTGATGCAGGCAGCACCCATGGCTTTACCAGGGCCTCATCAGGTTAGTCTGCTGTTGGGTATGAATTTTCAGCTCAGCTATGCCAGTGTAAGAGGGCTTGTGCTAGAATGGCTCCTTTTCTTTGGGTGGCAAGTCAAAAAGCAAACACTGTCACCATGAACTTGAGTGTCTATGAAGGAGGTATTGCTAGTGCAGTAACACTCTTCTCTAAGACAGCCTTGACAGACTTCAAGATCAAAAAGAAAAAAAGCCCAACCATGTTGAGAGTTAATTGTTTCCTTCTCTAAATCCTTCCTGCCATTTATTTCAGCAAACCTTTCATTTTCCTTTGTAAGACAAACAGTGCAGAATATGAAGTACAATTGGAGGCAAAGGTGGGACAGATGTTAGTGGGGGGAACTGAAGTAAGTCTCCACCTGACTCCCTAAGGTCTGGAGTCAACACTGTCAAGCAGATCTCAGTTTATTCAAGAGCAATGGTGAAGACGTCCAGTAGCTCCAGTGCTTCTCAGAGCAGCAGGATGGGCCTGTTAAAGCACTGACAAGCTGTCTTGAAGCAAGAATATGTTTCTACCTGTTTTTCCTCATCTCCTTGCTTTCAGTCCCACTGCTTCCTTTATTTTGGCCCAGATTATTTGAGGCTACTTTAAAGCACCACTGCAGCCCTGCTGACAGGCTCCTGAGGTTAGTAATGTGGTAAGAACTCCATGCTGACAGACTCAGAACCTCATTATAGCAGTAAAAGCCATAAGGCTGATTATGACATGGATAACGACTGCCTAGAAGCCCAGGCATGTTTTCCACTAGCAATAATGTCCAAGTCAACTGATGACTCCACCTGCTCTGGAAAATAACCCATCTTTATAGGAAGGGGTTTACTTTTTCATTGCTTGAATCTAGACTCTTGTTTCCATCAATAGAATAAAGCTGTTAATCTCATTTGCTAGCACAACTGGGCAATAATTTTTTTAAAAAAATCCCTAATTATATTGCCTCTAAGCTTAAGTATAGTGTAATAAAGAAGGGTTTTTGTACCAAAAACCTCATGCTAGTCTAGATGAAACTGAAGGTTTTCAGAAAACAGCTAATAAACCGTTGCAATCTTTTCCTAGGAAATGTGAAAAAATATTCATGAAGACAACGACAGCAGCATCTTAGTGGACCTCTCCTTACTCATGTAATGCAAATATTATCAATTCAGCCAAATGCAAAATAATCAAGTTGGAGTTCAGTGGCAACTAAAGCTGCACAGCCAACCCTACCTGCTAAGACACATGGAATGTTCTGCAGCACATGGCATGAAAATCCTTCCCAGTATAGGCTCACCACATCTGTCTCAAATACTGTATTTAAACCCCCACACCCAGCACACAGGGAGCTTGAATAAGTGAAGCAGCTAATGCTTTGACAGGAGGAAGTCCAATGGGTGTTCAAGTAAGTCCAGCTAAACGACCTTTTGATACCTATATGTTTTCTTTCAGAAGCAGTGAGCTTGCATCAAGTCTAGACAATTAAACTACCAACTCCTTTTGGCTCCAACAGTGGTGGTTTAGTGAGCATTAAAAACTCCATGTTTCATAGCCTACTAGGGCTAACACATCTTGGTCTTTCGATAATGAAATACATGAAATATTCAAGAAGTAGCACAACTAGATGTGACACATCTCTGTTAGCTTCCTTTCCTAACCATGTAAGAAAACTCAACAGCTTTGCCTCCTTTCTTAAGTACAAATACGTAACAGCAAGGGCAGTGAGCATACTAGGCTGTAGGAGTGGCAAGCCAAGTGAAGTGATGGCTTTATATTCTCTCTGTTTTGTGTCAATATAAAACATTTCTGCTCAAGCACAGATGTAGCTTTTTGTTGGTCCCCCACCTCCCAGCCATGAATATAAAGTGAGTACTCTACTCCCTATAGAAACAGGAGAATATGACTTCTCCCTGATATTTAGGAACTCCAACTTGCTTCCACTGTCAACTCCCAACTGTTGGGATGTTGTGAACACTGGATGAGGCACCAAAAGCTACGAACGNCTTCCACTGTCAACTCCCAACTGTGAACACTGCTACAAACATTTTTCAGCTTGAGATCTACCCAAGTACAAAGAGCTGATTACACAACTAAAGTGATGAGACAGACACTTGGTGCCTCAGTGTGCCCTACCTGTGCGAGGATCTCATCCAGCCACGTAGCGTGGTGCTGTGGATTGGCCAGCAGCCACTTGATAGCAGCATTGTAAACTTGCTTTTCATTTTCAATATTCAGGTCACTGGAGGACAGGAGTTTATGCAGGTGCTGTGGTGACACACTGACAAAGTCCTCACACTCCATCACTTCCGTAAAATGTTCACAGGCAAACTGATCAGCCATGTCCATCAGGTCAATGCGGTTGTGGCTCTCGGCGAAAGCCCTGACAGCCAGGCAGTTGGAGGGGTGGAAGTGCAGCTTCATGTATTCACAGCAGGCCTTTGCCACCAGTTCCACCTGCAGGATGCAGGCAGCATATAGGAGCGGCTGGACATTATCCACCGTCAGCGTGAGCCGCGAGGAGTACGCGAACTTCACCAAGTCCTCAATGGCATCGCCGTCAAAGTCCCTGATCTCAATCAGCTTCTGCTTGGCTTCGGCCATTTCCGAAAGAAACATGGCTCGGAAGTACGGGATAACGCAAGCTAGCACCAGTTTGTGGCAGGAGATTAGCTTTGAACCAACCTGAAAAGAAAAGAACAAAAAACCCCTGATGTTTTACTGGAATGTCAGTTTTGGCTGTGAAAGGAGGAACAGTGATGCTGAAATAAGAATTCTGGACTCTATGTGTTCTGTCTGTATTTTGTCGACACAAATTAATCCCATTTGTCCTGTACTTCTGACATTATATCCAGTATCCCAAGGAATTCTAAGTTGTAACTTGGCCACCAGAGGAGAGCAAAGCTGTATCACAAGGAAGCAATAGCACTGATTCACTGAACCTGACTTTCCTTAAAAGGCTTATGAAGCATCCTTAGAAATATTCTAGATGCACCTTGTAGACAGGAGACTGCTAGACACCTGTTTTATGTGTACTCAGAGACTTTGAGGGGGAGACAATTAGAAAGTGACATTTTTAAACTACTTAATTTAGACTTCTGGACTTTTACTACTGTCAAGGAATTTATGTTTATAGAAGCAAATTTATGTAAAAACATAGGAATAACAGCTATTTCAGGGGTTATTAGAAGTTACCAATCACTTCAGTATTTTTAGAATGTTTAGCCACAAAAGACAAGTGTATTCCCCATAAAGAGAAGGTATTTCTCAAAATTATGATCAGAAAATTTAAAATAAACTTTTCATGTACAAAATTCTAGAACTCCATTACATTAAAAAAGCATCTAAATATTGAAAGTAAATGAACAATCCACTGCTTATTTGTGTTCCAGGAGTGCTTTCTTACAGCCTTTGTCACTCTGCAGTCTGCACTAACACAAAAGGATGGCTGACTTATGTGAACGACTCAAATTACATGTACATTTTCAGATGAAGGTGTTACAAAGAGCTGTTGTGCGCTTAAACAAATAAAAAGATACTAAATTATAAAGGATGTTTTGGAGTTTTTTCTAGCTCTGATTCAATACACAATTGCTCTACTTTTTTAGAGTGTGACCAACACAAATGTAACCTACCTGGTGAGCAGCGAGTTGAGTACAGAAAGCAAACACACAAGCAAGAGTATGCAGATCAAAAAAAGGAAAAGATGGATGGTTCAGTGTGATTACATCAGATCACCACAGAAGGAACAATTCAGACCTACCAAATGAAAAAGCAAACCAACAGGAGAAAAGCAGATGGTATTCATCTGCCACTCTCTGCCTTCTAACAGCCTTCTAAGGCTGCTCATATGACAGCAGCAGGAGAGTAGGTGAAATTCCAGAATTTTAAATTAATTCCAGAAGGAGTGTCCCTGTGTCCTCCCACGGCTTATCACTGTTATCAGCACACCAACTAACTACAGTATTGATAACGAAAAAATGCTACCAGTCTGCTACATAAATTTAGCTCCCAGGCCATTCTTACCTTCAGACACTTTTCTTCTGCTGATCATCCCACTCTCTAATTAAAAGTTCCTTTTGAATTAAGTGGCTTTACTATGTTACCCAAATCTGCTTAATTTTAAATCACAGAATGGTTTGGGTTGGAAGGGACCTTAAAGGTCATCTTGTTCCACCCCCTACCATGGGCACAGACCTTCTACCAGTTATCTAGCATATTCTTGGTATTTTTGAAATCAAAGTTCCCCTCCAGTTACTAACTATCATATTTTAGGAGCCAGCAGTTAAAACAATAATCGGTCTGACAACAGCAATGCCAGAACTGCTCACTATCACAGGTCATGCACAAAAGCAGAAAGTTCCGTAGAGATCTGATTATTCTTAAAACCTTAGGGAGGCCTGAGCACCACAGGAAGAAAAATCAAGCCCCTGTGAAAATTCTAATTCAAGTACATAGCTGCCAGTTACTTGAAAGTACCTGATTTAGGAAGCCATACAATAAGATTTCCATGGGTTGCTCTAGCCTTCACTGGAAGCCAAGTCATGTAATCTAATATTCTTTAGTTACCAAGGAAACTCCACACAGATCATACAAATGAACATTAATACAAGCCTAACTAAGGGAAAGTTAAACTGCAGCTCCAGTAAAGTGTTTTTTCCAAGGCAAGTTTTCCTAGTAGGAGTATACATTTAATTAAGTTTATAAAATACAGACTATCTGCCTTTCTTTTGCAAGAGTAGGTGAAAAGGAAGGAAGGTTAAGAATGAGGTCAACAAGAAAAGGGATGAGGAGAGTTTGTAATACCAGGGACATATACCTGTCAAGGATTTTCCCTGATCATATCGAACAGTCCAAGTGGCAGGCTAACAGCTTCTCCTAAAGGCATCTGTCATTTGTTATTGGTTTAGGAACTGTGCTTCATCATTATTCCTTAAATAACTATCTTGCGCTAATAAGTTGTTTAGCTAAGCAATACTTAAGATTTAGAGCTGCTGGCACCCACTTCAGTGCATGCTAGATACAAACTTACTGTGATCAGGATATAAATAATATACAGCTGAGTTACAAATAATGCATTAAAGCAATGCTATGCAAGAACCATAAATTTTGCTTCCTCTCTCTCCTCCTTTACTCTTTGATCAGCTGTAGAACACAACTGTCTGGGTTTTTTTTCTTTCCTTCTTTGAAGAATGCCGAAGTTAGATTTGTTCCAGAAATCCTGTTTGCTGAGAAGAGTCTAGCAAAACAATACAAAATGTGGAAATAGAGGTAAAATTAAGGATGAAAGTGTATGCAGAACAAAGAGGCTGGAATCACACAGTATTTACTGACCAACTGTGGGAACTTGCTTAGAAGGCAAGTTGGATGAGGCCAAAGTCAGACACTTCCTCTCCAAGATTGTCAATATCTTAAGTGTCTAAACTTCTGTAAAGCTGTAAACTTCCTAAATAAGGAAAAAAATACAAGCATCTCTAGAGATGCCTCAGATCCAAGAGGTATTCTGTGGCTTCCATATCCCTGACAATATTCACAGCCACCTCCCAACACACTTATTTGCAGCTTAATCTTCAGAGTGTTATGTGCAATGGATGTGTGACAAGTATCACCTTCAGCGTGACATCACAGAGCTCCCCAGCTTCAAAGAAGTGAAGAAGAGAGCTGTGAAAATCCCTCCAAGCCTCATTTGCCTCAAACACGAAGACATCCTCATCCCCATCACTGCTGGAAGATGGAGCTTGCTGCTGCTGCTGCCGCCTTTTTCCCTTTATCAGATGTTGTTTTGCCTGCTCTGGGACCATGGATTCTGAAGCCATTGGCTGTTTCTTCTCTCACTGCAACAATCTTCAAAAACTCCTGCCAAGATAAAATCCAGCCCATCAGGAGTTAGGTCTAAAATTCACTTGTGTTCATCTTCCTGTTTAAAACACACAGGAAAAAGAAAATGAGACATTACTACATAACACATGTACTAATACAGTAACTAGTACCTGCTAACACATAACACTTCGATTACATTGTAATACTACCTATGATCTTATTTGGGGAAGGTGAGAGGAGAAGTGACAAAAAAAAAAAGACCCA
Source organism: Erpornis zantholeuca (assembly GCA_013400515.1). Classification (NCBI taxonomy): domain Eukaryota; kingdom Metazoa; phylum Chordata; class Aves; order Passeriformes; family Timaliidae; genus Erpornis; species Erpornis zantholeuca. Next base: position 16,161 of record VZTN01006689.1, on the reverse strand, counting down.
CAGTTAAAAATGCTATGTAGGTACCTTTAGGAAAAGCCATTATTTATGAACGTGTTGACCACGCTTCTTGAGAAAGATATGAAAAAGAAAAGGCAAATATATACCATAGAATCATAGAATGGTCTGGGTTAGAAAGGACCTTAAAGATTACATAGTTCCAACCTTCCACTAGACCACGTTGCTCAGAGCCCCATCCAGCCTAGACTTGAACACTTCCAGGGATGAGGCATCCACAGCTTCTCTGGGCAACCTGTGCCAGTGTCTCACCATTCTCACAGCAAAGAACTTCTTCCTAACATCTAATCTAAACCTCTCCTCTCTTCATTGGAACTGTTCCCATTTGCCCTACAACCACCTGCCTGTGTAAAGTCATGCTCCCTGTTTTTCATAAGCACCCTTTAAATGCTGGAAGGTACTCCAGAGTATATTGAGAAGCATGTTCCTCTTACACTGACTACCTTTGGTTTCATGGCTTTTTAGTTAATTTATGATGCAATCATTCTTCATTCTACGCTAAGAATTGATTATTGCTATAGTTCAGTGATTTCTGCTCATGGACTTTGGTGTTGGAGGAAGTGGACTGGCCAAAAGAACAAGAAATTCTTCTGCAATATAAAATTTAATTCACATGTCTGGGAGCAGAATTCATCTTCCTTTGGGAGATTTTGAAAGTGTCCATGCCTCTTACTAAATCTACAACTCTTCATGCATCAGTACCGGAGAAAAAGCAGGAAGTGACCTGAGGCAACCATACTTGTTCCTGCTGTAGGTCACAGGGTTGTTGCCAGCTCCATGTCCTGTGTGGTGACAAAGCTGGTGGCTGCACCAGGCCAGGCAGGTTAAAGTGAGATCAAACATGCCTGGAATATTTGCCTGTGGTGCTTTAAACAAGATAAGTATTCTTCCTGTAAAAGATACATGAGAGAAACATCTTACTTCTTTCAAAACTACAAACTAGCTTGAAGATATCATGGATCATGAGATCTTTATACAGTTTATAGCAATGAATACCTTTTTCTGCTGAAAACTTAGCTTCATTATGCCAGATTTGACAAATCCAGTTCATTAGGATATTTTGGTTCTCAAATTAATCCTCCATGACTGGTACTCATGTTTAACATGCCCTTCAAAGAAGTCACTATTAGCACTGAGACATGAAGCTGACGCAGAGCTTCGGACACAATCTCCTGAGGTTAGAAAAATTAACATGGACAAACAAGAGGGAAAAGACTGAAGTTGAAATTCTGTAGGAGGATGTTGAAAGGCATTATGTGTTATTCAGTCACATGATAATACAGGTAAGATACAGCATCTCTAGCCTACACTTGTAGGGAACTCATGCTTATTTCAGTGTTTGACTGACGCTCTCGCTTCATCACTCCCTGGTTACTCACACCTAACCATTGCTACAGTGAGCAGGACTGCTGCTTTCAGACAGAACTGACACTGACTGCTAGATGAGAGTTCACAGCTCCCAAGTCATAAGGTTTTTCCATCTGGCACATATGCTACATTTATCCTCACGCTTTGACTGCAGCTGCACACATACTTTCCTCATCTATTCTGTGTCTCAAGGTAAAAAAGGCTGATGGTATATATTTTACCTATTCTGGGTATGCCATTGTAAACATCAACATAAAACCTATGAATCTTAAGAAAACATCAGTGCTGTTGGGGTGATTTTTTTATGCTATAAATGAACTAAGCAACAATACAAAAGCCAAACATAACTGATTTTAAGCAATGCTTTTCATCCATATCTCATGCTCATAGCAAATAAAGGTCTTGGAGATGCTCTGAGCTCTTGACTGTAAGAAAAGAAGTTGAGTGCATACTTGGATTTATATATTTGATACATACTAAGTATACATTTGATATTGTAGGGAACGAAACTAGAAATGACACCAGAGGAAACCAATGGCATTACTCAGGTACACAGCCATAGATAAGAGTGTATGAGGGAGATCCAGTATTGTGATATCGAATGTGGGTACAGGAACATGAGAGCAAGCCAATTACTGTTCCTAAGGTAAAGAGAAGTTTCTGCAACATGTGTAAAAATTAACATGTGTAATATAACCTTCAGGAATATTCAGATAGCAATAGACTGACATATTTCAGCTTTCTTTTGATGAGACTTGGTGGCAGGTATCTTAGATAGATTTATATCCTTCCCCTGAGTCACCAATTCAGAAGCACCTTGTTTGTGTCACATATCTTTGTCATGCAAATTTTTTAGACACCTATCCCCAAATGCTTCAGTGCTCTTAATTACAGCATCTCACACTTTTGAGTCTTCAAACAAATCATCATCTGCTATGGAAAGTACCAGCTGTAGCCATGTTTCATTTGCAGAAAATACTGGCTTGGACTCATGCTTAGCCATAGGTCTTTTCAGTTCTCAGATTTTAAATGAAAAAGAAATAGCTTAGTAGCACTTGAATCAAGATACTAAGCTCTGGAAATCTGAAGATCACATCACAAAGACATGAAGGTCAGTCAGTATATTTCAACTCCACAAACTAAGAGAGAAGAGCCATTAACAGAGTTTATCCCCAAATCAACAGTAATTCAACAGTAACAGCCCACTACTTGAGGTTAGTTTAGTCCTGGGTGAATGCCACACACACACAGTCTTTCCTCTCCAGAACAAAACCCTGCCATGGCCGTTCGAACTTCAAAAACGTGCTCCCTTTTTCATCTTGGCAATTAAGTCTTCCAGCCTCCATACAGTCTAATATTTTGGAAACGTTAAGAGCATAAGTGACCATCACTGCAAGGGACTGACTCTTAAGGAAACTAAAGGAAGTGCCTCATTCAAAACATCATCTATCATTCTGTGTAAACAGCTGCTTGACACTTTTTATGAAGAAGTGGCTGTCTGAATAAAAAAACTAAACAGAACCCACACATGTTTACAGCTCGCTCTAATTTGCTGAGAGCCAGTCAGCAATTTTCTTGTTAAAAATTTACAAATATTGGTGATGTCTGTAATTCTCAAGAGTGCAGCTGTGCCAGACCCCAAAGTCTGTGTTCTGGTCAACAGTGCTGGCCCTGAGGATCCCCTCCTAGCTATTCCTCAAACCTATAGAAGTAAGAAAGGATGGGAGGTCAGAGCACAAATACACTACCTTATAAAGGTTGCAATTCAGGTAACAGTAACATCCTAAAGTGATATGATTTTGTTTTAGACATTCCAGCTAAACCTTAAAATGAATTTAGTGTAAAAATACTCAAGTCACATAGAGTACTTATGTTCAGTAGAAACAAATTACCTCCATTTTGAAGCAAAAAGAAATTGAAGACAACACTGGTAGGACATGAATAACATTGCTCTGTTTTCCCCCATTATGAAATTAAATGCCAGGAATCCTAGCCTACAAGCCGTCAGAGGCTGAAAATAGCGGCTCAAACATTGATACAAAGTTTTGTTCATTATAAAGAAGTTACAACCAAAGAAGCCTCCCTGAAGACTAGGACTTTGGACTGAAAGTCAAACTGCTGATTAGATAAAGGGAAACCATTGTTCAGTCATCTCAGGAGGAGGGAAAGGTTTGCATCCACAAAAGGCCAAAGTCAGCAGCTGTGCTGAGAATCATCCCCAGCTGAGTTTGGGGTGGGGGCAGAGCACAGCTCACAGAAGCCAGGTTTACACACTCTCCCCCAGCCGAGGGAGGAGGAGGAGGTTTTAGGTACCAGAGGCAATAAACACCAATCCTCCGATTACACAAACCAGCCCAGCTGTGCCACCCCTAATTGCACAGGCCACATCCACAGAACTTTCAGGTGAGACTTGACTGAGGAGGAGTCAGAATCCATCGGAGACCTCCCAAAGTGCTCCCCAGAGGCTCTGCACCACAGGGCTGCATGTGATGCAACAGATCCAGAGCCTGCTGTAAGAGGGGGACATGCCAAGACATTGCCACCTGGCTGGAGGGTATATTAACCCATGGGATTCTATGCTTTTTGGGGGGACTTTCAGCACCAAGAAGAGCAGCTGGAGAGGATACACGGAGCATCGCTGGGATCCATGGAGTGGTGATATTTTCCTTATTCTGTCCCAGTTGCTCTCTTTTTCTGTCCCCCCCACCTATTTTCTATTTCTTTCTCCCTCTCTCATATTTACTATCAAATAAAACCCATACTATTGACTTTGGCATATGGTCTTGTTTGCACCTTCATTCAGGGAGTGATATTTCTAATAACCTCAATAATTGGATCTTGACACAAGCCAGTCTAGATGCTGGAGTACATGGCCTCCTTTCCCTGTGAAGCACCTTGGGAGAGGGAGATGGTGTCCCAGAAAGAAGGGATCATTCTTATTCTTTCTCTGCCACATGGGAGGAAGACACTTCAGTGATACAAAACCGCAAATTTCCACTATAACCAAAACTAGGTAGCATTCAGATAAGAGGTATTATGATACCTGTAAATCCAATGCTCCTTATGATCAGTGGTACTGAAGCTGGAAAAAAGGCAGCAGAAGTGCTGGAGAAATCAAGATACAGATGAAGTTTCACCAAGTATCTGGTATGTAAGTCCAGTTACCTACCCCCAAGATGAACTGAAATCACATCCTGATCTGTGCAGAGAAAGGCAGTCAGCCTCCCTCAAAAAACAAAAAGGCCTTTTTAATTGAAGGAGATGAAAAATGTGCCTTTGCACGTGTGGCTGTGTAAAACTAACTTGTCTAACACAGAGCCTGGTGAGTCTCTGTGGGTTATGAAATGCTGTCACTGTTGCCCACAAGATCAGAACAGCAGGGGCAACAACAAGATCTTCTCCAGTTTAATCCAGCCAACATGGCAATTCAAGTTATTGTCTTGTGTTGTGCTAAGAAAACTTGAACGTTTGGAAAAAGGACAGCTGGCAGAGCTAAGGAAGACATAAGGGGAGAGAAGTGGGAAGGGCAGGAGGCAGCTGCAGTGCAAAGTGCAGACAAACAGCAGCTTTGGCAGGGACTGTGCCAGCAGCTGTTTCACTGCTGAGTCTGGTTACAGCTGCATCATCGAGAAGGAACATGGCAGGAAAAAACCAATAGACAAAATAGGGTAGAAAATCCTCAGTTCTCTCCCATTCTCCATTCACTAATTCTATCAAAGACAATGTGGAAACTTTAGGCAAAACTGTTCAGATGCCCATGCTAATTAGGTCAAATCAGACAAGGCTGGAAAACATGGGAATGTTCAGATTACACACGGTATTAGAACCCTAAGCCTACTGTACTTTTCAGCAGAAAGTTATTTAACAGAAAGAAAAAAAAAACAGTCAGAAACCACCCATCTAACTGGTTTAGCTTGTTTAAAACCACCGGGATTGCTTTTGTAGTTTCTTAGACAACACTAATATACAGTTTCTCAATCCTTTCAGCATTTCCAAGGTTCTTTACAGCAAAAAGTGACATTATGGTTTTGCATTTCTTGTCACACAGGTAGCTCAGCAACAGTGAAATGGGTACAGCTGGCACCATCTTTCATCTGTTTGTATAATCAAAACCCCGTCAGTGCTGTAGACACACAAGCAGTGAATGAGGACTGCTCTTCCTTAGAAAAATGCAACAGAAAATGTGTTTTGTAGAGCATGAAAAACATAGATAAAATTTCATTCTGGAAATAATTCTTCCTGGCCATCCCTTCATGCTGTTTTGAGACAGCTTCTTCCCAGCTCACTTTGATCCAATGCTCAGTGAAGTTCCATTGAGGTTTAATCCTGGTTTCCATGAAAAACCCGAAAGGCCACCTCTCTCCTGGGATTTAGAGAATGACATGTTCACAATTTTATTCAATTTTACATTACAAAATACAAACAAAAACCTAATATGCCAAGATTTATTTATGCTTGATTTACTTTTGCTTCAGAACAACCAGCAAAATCTCTCAGAAGTCAAAAAACAGCAAAGTAGGACTCTGCTTTGCAGATACAGGGGTAACTAAGACGTGGTTTATTTATGCAATGTAACCTTGGGAAAACCCAAAAAGTAGAAGACAATAACCACTGAAAATCAGTGGAATGGGAGCACAGTGAAGTGCTGATGGATAGATACAAAAATTTAACTAGTCTGCTACATTCACAACAACACATAACAGTCCCTTACTAAGGAGAGGCACAGTGGTCTTCTGTGATGGACCATATTAAAAATAACAATAGTTTCACAGTCTCCACAAAAGCATTTAGTCCAGCCATTCCTTGGAAGTATTAACAGAGAGCAAAATTATTTCTAATTTGGCAGCTTCCTTTATCCTGGATGTGTAAATCAAGGCATGGTACCCAACAGAGCATTCCAGAACTGTAGCCAAACAATGCTTCCCATACACACACTAATCCCTTCCTCCCAGGACCCTCTGCCTTAGCTACCAACCATCATCACATTCTCTCATTTAGAGATGAGATTTACAAGACAACCAGCTCAAACCATAAAGCAGTATCACCCTCCTTTTGTCCCAGAGCTGCAAGACTCCTTCAAAATCTGAAAAAAAGAGGTGGCAGTGGTAATACAAGACAAAAGGCTTCAAAACCCAAGATGTTATAACCATTGGAGGAAATTATTATTACAAAACCTGTTTGGTGAAACCTGCTGGGGAAGAACTAAAGGAGTGTGCAATGTGGTACTGTGCTGCCTTGCATCAAATTACTGGCAGTCATTACATAATGATCCTGTCTTCATGTGGCCACACTAATTACATTTGCCTTTACAAAAATACGGCCAACTAGAAACCTGGGTGCCAGGATACTGACATCCCACTAAGAATAAAATAAATGAGGTCATGAGCGCGCTGCACAGAAACCTCAGGCACAACCTTGCCACAACAACACAGTCACACTTCTTTCACAGCACAAGAGTTTGCACAGAGATTACGGGGGACTCAGCCCAAACTGAAACAAAAACCTCAGACCACATTGCTTGAAGAAGGTGCCTGAACCGTTTGCAGCTTAACCTCCGTTCCCAGCAAAGACACACATGACCTGTCTGTTGTGGTTTTAGTTTGCCAACACTTGATCAGCTATTTTACTTGTTGTGGTACTTCTCTATAGTGTGGTTCGTTTCTTAATTATCCTTCCAGAAGCCTTTGCACCCAGCACAGAAATCAGAGAAAGACAGGTATCCCTGAGTTTTCTAACTTTTACAAGTGTAGGATATACAGGAATGACTTCGGCAAAGAAGGAAACACAGATCTATTTCCCAGCGGCCAGGAAGCAACTGCCATGAGTGGAGATGGGAAGGGGGAACCCATCAAAGGAGAAAGAAAAGCCAAGCAGGCAGTTTCAAGAGCTGGGAGAGTTGTGACATCCTAAATTCTCATTTATTTGAGAAGGAAGGAGGGGTAGGAACTCCTGAGGCTCTTCCAGGTAGCAAAGAGCAATTTCTTGCTAGTTTTTTTTAGCACAAGTATTTGTTTGGGAGTAAACTAAGTGACTACTCATTAACCTTTACAAGACGCCAACAGTGAGCTAAGGCACTACCTTTGCCTGTGGTATCCACATGGAGCATCTTGAAACGCGTGGAATCCCGGCTCAGTTACTTTTTAATTAACATTTATCTCCTTCTCGAATGGTGTGGCTACCAGGGCTCTCTCTCTGTGGGTGCCCCCGCACCACAAGCCCCCCGATGCCGAGCCCGGGCACGGTGCCGCCTCTGCGCTCTCAGAGCGCAGCCCAGCCCTGGAAACCATTTCCAGCGATTCCACCTTAATTCACCACACACCCGCGCTCGGTCCGGCGCCTTGGCTCCGACCTCGGCGATCGCCCTGGGCGAGGAGAGAGCCGGGCCCGCCCCACGGCCCTCCCGAGAGCGGCTCCGGACCGTCCCGCCCTGGCCGGGGTGCCCCGGGGTAGG
>VZTN01006687.1:34654-61962 GCA_013400515.1 Erpornis zantholeuca | reverse complement strand
CGACCCTTGAGGATCGTTGAGTCGAAGCCTCGACTCTGCACCGGTTGAGCTATGCTGAAATCTCTGTGTCATTGAGGTTGAAAAAGACCCTGAAGGTCACACAGTCCAACCGCAAACTGAACACTGCCTACTTCATCAATCAGCCAGGCCCCCAAATGCCATATCCACGTGCCTTTTAAACCTTTATGTGGGTGGTGACTCAGCCATTTCCCTGGGCAGCCTGTTCACAAGCTAGACATCTTCTTCGTTGAAGGACTATTTCCTAGAGATCCAGTCTAAAGCTCCCGTGGTGCAACTTGAGGCAATGTCCTCTGGTCATATTGTTTGTTCCCTGTGCTAATATAATGACCCCCAGCTAGCTATAACCTCCCTTGAGGGACCATCTGCACCGTGTCAGGAGGTTGGCTGGGAAACCAGTTCCTCGCAGAAGAGAGGAAGGTGATGCTTTTGCAATGGTGTTCCCATGAGCCAGTGGGAACAAATGGCAGAAGATCTTAGATTTCAGAGATCTTAGATTTCTAACCTCATCCTCAAAACAAGATCGGGTATAAGATTGGATAAGGCAGCTCAGAATTTTTCAAGTTAGGTCTTGGAAACCTCCCAGGATAGAGTGTGCAAAATAACTCCTTTCAGCCTACGCTACTGCTTGATGCATCTTATATTTCCATTAAACTATTTAAATTTATGTTATTATTATTATAGTATTATTATAATATTATTATTATATTATTATTATATGAGGGAAAAAATAGGCATTTTAATGCTGCTACTGCAGAAATGTACTCTCATTTAGAATTACTCTTTTCAGTTGTACTCTAAGTAGATCAGAAGAAAATAATAATTCCTATAAATAGCATAACTTTATGTTTTCACACAAAGACTGTGTATATTTTGTATTCTCTAAATTGATTACCTATCATTTGTAGAGATCATAATCTTCTACCTTCTCTGGCATACAGGGAAATAGGATTATATGGTTATATTTCTTGAATAATTTTACTGTGTGATTTTGTCTTATACTGTGCTCTCAGCTGTGGAAAAATATTTCATAAGTTGTTTTTAATGGTAGTGGAACTAATTACTTACTCATTAAGAAAAAAATTATCAAAATGGCTGTGCACTCTTTAATACAGTGGGCACCAAGCAGCTGTTGAATCTGTTTTACATTACTGTTATGAGGATGTAAAATGAAGATGCCACATTTATACTCATATAAACCCTGTGGTTAACTAAACAGTAAGTTTAAAATACTATGTTATAGCTAACAGCTGTGTTTTACCCTGTTGCATTAACACTAAAACACCTGGCTGCAAAGCTCCATTAGTGAATAGTTTCCAGTAGTGAATAGTTTCATTCTGTAGTGTTGGCATTAATGTCTAAGGCAGTGCAGGGAAACTTTTACGAGCTCACTGGCAGTGCTTTCATGAATGCATATTCATATTCCAGTGTCATATGTGTATTTCTGGTTATCATATGCATTTGTTCCTTTTAAATTACAAGGCATCCTCTGAACTGTTAAATTTGAAGATCTTTGCCCAACATTTCTAAGGTAACTCTGTGACATAAGTTGCAATTAATGAACTCATGTGAAGAGTGTTCCTACAGAACATCCTTTACAAATACTGTAGCTCTGGTTACAGATATGAAAAACAGCTTAGTGTTCATGTTAAAGATCTATATAGGAATTTCAGGTTTCAGCTGCACTGTTACTTGCTTTTTAAATTAAGGCATCCTTTACACCCAAATTTTTGCTGTGTTGTCAAATCAGTTGCCAAATCACAGCACTGCTTGCATTTGAAAAACCTTTTTGATATCGTCTAGTCCAGTCCTGCAAATGTTGCTGTCCCTTTTGTCATATTTTGATGTATAGCCCTGTAAACTGAGTTTAGGACTGAATATATACTACCCTTCATTAATGATTTGCCTTATGCCCAGGGGACTTGGGCTCTCTGCTTAGGTTCTGAGGCAGCTGCTGCTTTCCCATTGACAGGTTCAACCACTAGCAAAGCTGAGCACATGTCCCAGACACACACAGGGGACAGTGACTAGGCTAATTACACAGGCAGCCACAGACAAGCCTTGTCTTCAACAGCAGAGTTCTTCACTTCTCTAAACAATGATATTGGCTATATAAACTTGATTCGTGTACCACATCAAAACTTCCAAAGCTACAGGATTGTTGAGAAGAAATTACACTGTCTGAAATGATCTAAGGAAATCTAGGTTTTCTAGGTTGTTCTTTTTCAGACGAATGCCCTGTCTGCCTTATGGGTTTGCAATGAGTGATGAGAACTTGCTGTTCTTTAGTTTAGCACCTTAAGTGTGGGTGAAATGATATATGGTTACTAAAGGCTTTTTATAACTAGTTCCTTGTTACAATATCATCACTGAAATGCAAGCAATCTTTTGTGGATTCCTAATAATTTTTGTTTTATGGGGTACTAATGAAAAAACACACATTGGTAGAAGTGCTGAGTAAATGGACTCGGAATATATAGAAAACTACATAGAAAACTGTCTGAAAAAACATCATAGCATTTTAAAATTGGGCAGTTGAAGACAATGCTGTTACTTTGTCTTTACTCTTCATAAAACCAGGGCAGTAATACCTCTTTCACAGTGATGCAGCCACAATATATGTTGCCAAATTAACAGACTACTCCCATACTGTTGCAATAAAAGGAAAAGAGGAACTTTTATTATCTGTGAAATAATAATTTTGAATTTAGAACAGCTCTAGATTAGCATAAGGCAAATAAAACATACAGCAATACAGTTAATATTGGGAAAATAAGAGAATTGAGGGGCTATTTTTAATGGAACTTTTTTATCCTTCTTCTGAGTGTAATGGAAAAGTTCATGAAAGTTAAGGTAGTCTCAGAATTTATGCAAAAATGATGATCAAATTAAGGTTTCTGAAGCAAATCCCTTTTCCTAATCTTTTCATTCCCTGACTTTGAAATCTTACTAGGGACTGTTAAAAAAGATGAGTGTGTGCTTTCAAAGTTTTATAGTAGACAGCTTTATGGTTTCATTTTGTTCTAGCATTGTCACCAATGCCACAACCAATAGAAGTAATTTATTAAGAACTTTGTTTCTGGAGAGGACTCTACATACTCGTATTTCCACCTTCCTATTTCCCCTTCAATTAGTTGCATGCCCTTCTATTAAATATATAGAAAAGTTGGCTCTCGTGATGTTTTCTAAGCAAAGCAATTGACTCTGCATTGATTTGAAATTTGTATAATGTTTGTTGAAGTTCTGCTGGGAATTCAACGTGTATAAAGAGGAGATCTCAAGGTAATTGCATTTAATTTGAAGGAGAAAGCTTGTAAAATCCCTGCTAATAACATATTTAGTGTGAGCACTTGTCAAGCTGACAGTACAAAGCTAGATAGAATTCTTAAGTTAAAAGTGTTCAATTACCATCATTCCTGATTAGAAACATACACAGGTTTTTGTTTAAATATCCTCAGAGAGTGTTTATTTTTGCACATCATTAATTTATGTTAATACTCAATTTTTCATTTTTTTCACCCTAAATACTTTATAAAACAAGTTTCCTGAGATAGAAGAACAGGTTTCTGAAACTGATTTGCTACTTTTTAGCTCCCTATGGTTGTACAGAACTTACTTTAGACATAGATCATGTGTGTGTTAGCAGGTTGCAGAGGACCCGAGTGCAGAACTTGTAGAATTTACTTTGATGTTTTGTCAAGGAACAATACACTAAATTTTAGATCATGTTAGTTTAATGTTTAAAACGTTAATTCAAATGACTTTTCATTCCATTTTATAATTTCTCCACTATTCCAGAAAAGTAGTGAATGCTTCATGCATCCATATATATCTTACATGCAGTGTTACCAGTCATCACCTGTAAAATAGGCAGTGAGAAAAGTAATATTGTTGAATGCTTTTTCATGTAATAGGAATCATAGACTTCATGAATTTTGTTAAACTTCAGCTCTGAAAAAAAAAAAAAAATCTCTTCTTTTGTTTATTGAAGCTGGATTTCCTCCAGTAGACAAATCCAGATGTAAATTTATGTACCTGTCAGCATTTAAACAAATTCCCAGAATCTGTGATCTAAGTAGGTGCATTAGTAGTTTCTTTAAAAATTGAATTCCATTGTGAAAAAGTAATACAATTTAGCTAAAAACAACTAAACTTATTAAGCCATTGAAACTACATCAATTTAACAGACTAGACTAAAGGTAAGATACTAAGGTGAAGTACCTCGTCCAAGGCAGTCTGGCAAACAAATCAAAATCTCATCTGTGAGTATCAGGCCACCGTTCTCTTCACTAAGAAGCAATATTTTTCACAAATATATATTCAATACCGTTCCTTCAATAATGTTACAAATACGCAGATTAATTTCTTTAATCTTCCTCTTTTCTTCTTCCCTCACAATGAAAAAATAAATCTCCTTTAGAACTGAAATCCATCTCATTTAATTAGCTTAGTATGTCTTAATGGCTTCTCAAATGAGTAAAATTAGCAGCAATAATGGAATAACTAAGTGGCATTAAAAGGGAAATGCCCGAGAAATTAAAAACATATGTAAAAGGTACAATGGAGACAGATGTAATTAAGGACTTGTCATGCCTTCAGCTACAATAGCAATGCTGAACTAAGAGGATTTACCTTAAAAAGGCTTCAGGCATTTGAAGATAGGGAAGAAAAAAACCTGAAACCAACCCTTGAAATGTATGCTGAACAACTAAACCTAAATAAGGAACCAAAGAGTTTTAAGGACAAAAGAAAGAGGGGAGAAAGTGTAAGAAATTGAACATATAAGAAAATATTTTCCATGGGTAAGGGCATTATTGATCACAGCACATTTACTTGTCTGAATTTACATCTAAAACCTCTAGTTTAATTTTTGATTCTTAATAGGAAAACATGAAGAAATTTCCCATCTTTCAACTCTTATTATAAGGATAAACACAGCAGTGAAGTGTAGTATAAAATTATTTGTCCTTTCCTTCTGATGTATTTTGCAACACATTTAGAATACATTACCAGATTATTTGGAATGGCACACAAGCCATCACGAACATAGGTATAGAGGGGTGGATTGAATGACAGTAAAAGGACTTCTAAAAGTCCACTTCCTTGAAACATGGTTATAAATAGAAATAAAAAAAATACTCCAGAGAGATGAAATGACCTTATGAGTTGAATGGTGCTTCTCTGCTGAGAGCAAAATTTATTCAATTGTATCTTTTTTCTTCAATTAGTAATCTCAAATACCTAGTTTGTTCAGCCAGAAAAAAATTATTATATTTTGTGGGAAAAAATAATGCATGAGTGTCTGCATGTGTGTTTTCACAGGCATACCTACATTCCTATGTATCAAAATGTAAATTCCAGTTCTCATGCTGCTTCAGACTACCAAGCACAAATATCTCTAACTTGTGATAGAAGAAATAAAATAGGAGCTTGTATAAATAAGAAACTAACAGACTGATGGTAACTTTATGGACGCCCTGATGGTTAATGATTGCACAGTTATTTGGAGAAAGTGTTGCTTGGTTTGTGTAAACTTGTAGACACCGAGGCTGGAGTATAAGCACTGTTACCTGAAATTTTGCAACCATTCCTTTGAAATAACTGATATAAAGATAGCCTACATTTTTATTTTCCTAGTAACGGCTAGGTATACCTGGTAACAACATTGATGTCATGGTTTGATGCTGGTTAAGCACCAGGCACCAAGAAAAACTATTCACTTATTTTCCTCTGCTATAGCTGAGCAGAAGAGGGGGGGATTTTCATGAGCTGAGATAAGGATAAGGGGAAAAACACTTTATGACAAAAGAGGCTCAAAAGTTAAACAGTATTAAGAAGATTTATAATTAACAGTATTATAAGTAAAAACCGTAATAAGAATCAAAGCAAACTTTTAGTATGCTTTTCTTTTTCAGTCCCTCCCTCTTTCCACCTACCACGTAGCGAGGGAAACCAACATGGGGTTTTGTTCAGTATTCAATTTCTTAAAGTCTTTTTTATGTTTAAGGGAAATAGTTTTTTCTGCTGTACCTTGGGATCCTCCTTATGGGAGATAGTTCTCTGCAAACTTTTATAGCATGGCTTCAACCTTCATGAGCAACAGCCTGCCCAAACCTGCTGCAAAGTGAAAATCCCTCCCATGGGTCAAGCAGTCTTCCCACAGCTGCCTAGCATGGGTCAAAGTAGTTCATGGGGTTTAGTCTATTAAAGATGAGCTGATCCAGTTTGGAAGCGGAGGCTCTCTTCTTCGCTCTCTAAAAGCGAGGGTCATCTCTCTCTATTCAAGTTTCTCACTAGATTATAACTTTCCAGCATCCACACGCTCTAGCATGAGTACTCTTTTTCGCAGGATGCATGTGGATTTCTGCACCCCTACATGCACTTCATGAATTATACAGAAAGAGTTTGTTGTATTATAGTCCTCACCACAGCCTGCAGGAGAATCTCAGTTCTGGCATTTGGAGCACCTCCTCCCTCTCCTTCCCCCACCAACCTTGGTGCCATCATGTTGGCCTTCCTCACGGGGCCTCACTTTTTTCTGACTTGGAAGAAAATTGGCGTCTGTAAAATGCAGCTGAGAAGTTGCTCTTATCTGGGCTCTGCATCAGGGAAATAGTCGCCATGTCTCTCACTGCTGGCATGGTGTTTCTGCCCAGTTCCGTGTGGGCCACACTGGCCTCAGGGGGGTCCTGGCCATGCGGTCCCCACATCAGGAGGGGTCCTGGCTGCAAGGTTTTGGCCTCGTGACTGCTTGTGGTGCTGGGGTGGCCCTCCCGCCACCAGCAGTGCAGCCCCAGCTGCCATGCTAGGATGGGTTCAGCAGTGGCCCTCTCCGGGAAGGGGCCCAGGGCCCCCTCCCCACCCCTCGGAAGGGAGCAGGAAAAAGAGAACTTTTGGTGGTTTCTCCTTTCTCAAATATGTCATCACAGAAGCGTTACCAGCTTGTCTAATTGGAATAGTAACCTGCCCATTGTCAGAGATTTCAGCAATTGGCTCTGCACTGGACAAAGATGTTTTGAGTTCTCCTGCCCCCACAAACCAAATTATGTTAAACTACCACAATTGGAAATAGAAGAATCTTTCATTACTTGTCCTCCCTAGGGAATGACTGAAAAATTTTAATAATTCTTATTCAATATTTTTCATCTCAAGATCTGAGGGTGCTATCTAAATAGAAGCAAGTCTCACTCTTCTTCAAAAAGAAAGAGAAACAAAAATAGAAGTTTTACAGCAAGGTCCAGTAGAACTTTGAGCAGAATTCAAGTATGTCAACTCCCTGTTCATGCTCATCTGTCATAGTTATTCGACTCCTCTCTTGTGTCAGTCAGCAGCACATTAATTAGGTTAAATTTTAGTTAAAATCACTAGATTGTGTATAGAGTGAGTTAGTATGTTCAAATGGGAGATTCAGTTGCCTACGTTCAGATGTTGAATATTATTTTCTGAGACACTTTGTGTTATTCAATGCAATCATACAGAGCTCACCAGTGCAGCAGAAGACCCAGTTTACCTAGGATCTTCTGGAGCAGGAGTAAGAGGCCAGATGGAGTAAATTAGGACATCTAAAATGGCCTTAGGAAACATTGTTTCAAGAACAGACTCCTGCCACAGCTAACTGGGTTCAGATGTACAATATAGGTCAACTTAATAGCTCACAGTGATCATAGTGGGAGCTTAGACATTTGATGAGTGCATGTCTGAAGCTGAATTATTTTCAAATAATAATTTTACCCAATGCCACTTGAAAAATCAACATTTATCTGACTTTTGGCTAAAAAAAAATATATTTTATTATTTTGCTTTTACTTTTGTGCAGAATATTTCCCACTATTAGGTTTCTCTCTGTTCTGCAAAAGTATTTTACACTGTATAAACAACCCAATAATGTCATTGCTCCAAATTCCGTGCTAAATGCATTCTTGGTTATGCATATTTCTGGAAAAAATATTTTGAAAAGAAATATTACTGTACACAATAATATTTCTAATGTACTTTTTGCAATAAGTCCAAAATAACTTTGAAAAATGAACCCAATTTATCCAGCTTCAGAGATGAGGAATCCAAGTCACATAGGACATTGCTTCACTAGTCAAAGGGTCTGTATCAATTTAAGTGAACTGAGCAACAAAATCTACATTGCTGCTTCTTTTTATGGATTCCCATAACTCTCATCTTCACATTAATTCCATTCAGGATTTTAGTAAGGATTTGTAATGCTGGTCACAACATCTTGTTTTGGTCATACTTTTTTCTCCACCAACTCTTACCAAGTTAGTTAGTAACTCTAAATTTTCTGTAACAGTAGTGTATTTTTTAAAGGAAACCTGAAATTTACATGCAAAAATTACTAAAAAAAATAAAATAGGTAAGTCCAAAATAATGAAAACTGTCCTCTATGTATTTTTTAAAATAATAGGCTCACAGATGTGTTCTGGTGGGAAAGGACTTCAGGAGATCTCAAGTCCAACCTTCTGCTCAAAGCAGGGTCAGCTCTGATGTGAGACCAATAAGCTCAGGGTTTTTTCTGGTCCAATACAAAGAACTTTCAGATCTTCAGATCAAAAATGTTCTGTAAGAGCTATTAATGTTATTCAATTCTCTCCTAGGAATGTCAGTTAGGGGGGTTTCAACACTTATCCACTTCTCCTGTTTGGATATTCTCTAGCACCTAACACCTTTGAAAGATGGTAGAAAGCTGTCTCACAAGGAATTTTGACAGCTTTCTTAGCATTCTTTGGTGCATCCCTTTAGGTGTCAGGGAATTGTACAGGTCTAGTTGTCTCGAGTAAACCATGACTCAATCCCCACTTGCTGCTGGTTGCTCTCCTTCTCCTTGAACCCTTCAACTGATCACACAGGCCTTGGTGCAGAGTGAGTCAAAGCACTACTGTGTCCACTGTCACTAAATACATCCAACCTATTCTGCAGTGATCCTACATTTTCTTTATTCAGCCCTTTAATATTGACAAAGTGGTAAATGATATTCTTGATATCCTTGCAATCCCGAGCAAGTCTCAAATTCAGCTGAGCTTTAGTTTTCTTAATATGATCCATAAATTCTTAGGCAATGCCTTTAATTTAAGCAGGAGTGATTTAGATCAAGACTCAAAGTTTCTCTAATTTTTAAATTACCTTTGGCTAAAAAACCCATTGGGAACAACCAGCATAGACCATTCAATTGATGCTAATGGACACACTGCAAGTTTAATTGAATATGTAAGATTTAACAAATGGATACCTGTGTTAATAACACAGGTTATTAGCCTTTCATTAGTGTTATTTTAGGTGCTTTTTTCAATAAATATAGTGAAGAGACGGCTTGTTTAACTTTCCCTAATTCTCATTTTAAAAAAATTCTCTCTTTTGAATAGAAAATAAGGATGCTTTAATGGAAAACATACCAATCGTTGATTTTTAATCTCCATTACTCAACTATGGATGAAGCATAAAAATAAAATTTTAACCAATTTAAAATTAATTACACAAAACCCAGGAATTAAAAGGGTAAGGATGGCAATGGGCCAGGGTGGAAAGGGGCAAAGGAGAACCTTCTGTTGAGTCATAAGGTTTGGAGTGGACACCCTTGTGAATTTAGCCTCAGTCATGATCAATATTTTATGTCTGAAGGAGTTAGCAGCATTTACTGAATCGACTTATTTAACATCTATAAAATGATTCAGTAGAATTTCATACAATTGCAACTTAATTATAGATTTGAGAGTGCAATATTTATGCTACACTTTCTATACTGTATTTAAATCTAATCACACATCACTCAAAGATGTAAAATGTACCTGTCAAAAATTCCCCATGCATTCAATGAAATACATTGAATGTTTCTGCACTTCCCAATAGGCGAGGGTTGAACCTAAAACACTGGGTTGGTATCAGCCCAGGCAGCATCGTCATTTTTTGGTGACATTCCCCAAATTTTCACACACTTAAGAATTTACAAGGTCTGAAACATGTTCCATTCAGAGAGAGAAGTTACTTGCTTCCTGCTGCTGTCCAGAATGGCTCCAAGGCTCTCACTGGGATCTGCTATTTATCAGGTTGTGAGATGTTTGACTTCAGTCATCCATTCCCCTCAGACAATAATTCAGGTAGTGAATATTTCAAGGCTGTCAGAGACAAGTGACTATACTCACTCTTGTCTTTCACCTCAGTGCAATTCCCACCTAACCTGTGCAAGGGTTCCTGGTATTGTCAAGGGGCACTTCCCTGCCCAACTCACTACACACAGGCCAAGGCCTCATCAGGATTCCTGAGGTTGTAGAGCTCCCCCACCAAGGAAAAGAAGGGGGAAGACACATCACTACAATCAGCCAGAGGGAAGAGAGAGAATGTATGAAACAACCCTGCAGACACAAAGGTCAGTGAAGAAGAAGAAAGTGGACATGGTCCAGGCTCCAGAGCTGAGATTCCCCTGAAGCCCATGGTGAAGAGCACAGTGTGGTAGGCTGTTCCCCTGCAGTCCATGGAGGACCATGGTGGAGCAGATGTCCATCTGTAGTCCATGGAAGACCCTATGCCCAGAACAGGTGGATGCCCTAAGAATGCTGTGACCCCATGGAAAGCAGACACTGGAGCAGGTTTATCGGCAGGACTTGTGACCCCATGAGGGCCCAGTGCTGGAGCAGTCTGCTCTTGAAGGAATGCACTCCATGGAAGGGATCCTCATTGCAGCAGTTCAAGAAGAACTACAGCCCATTGGAAGGACTTATTTTGGAGGATCTGATTGGAGGTCTCTCCCATGGGAGCAACCCCATAATGGAGAAAGAAAAGTGCATGAGAAGGAAAGAGTGGAAGAGACGAAACATGGTGAACTGACTGCAACTGCCATTTCCCATCTCCCTATATTGTTTGGGGAAGGAGGTAGAGAATACTGGGTAAATTTGAGCCCAGGGAGAAGGGAGGGCATGGTGTTCCCCCACTCTCTTTTTACCCCCTTCCCTGCTAAATCCTGGCCACTCCCTTGGCCCTCTCTTATAGGTCTCTGAAAGACCCCAACTCCGCCCCCCTGGTCCCCATAAAACTCCAGGCCCTCTGCCTTTCCAGGTCTTTGCTTTTGGGGACCTGTGTGCTATCATGTGAATCAAGATCTTCTGTCCTCCCCACGTGGAGGCCTCTTCTCCTTTGCTGCTGCATCGCTGCAAAGAGCACAGATGCCAGAGCTAGCCTTGTGGCTCCCCGGCTGGTGAAGGCACTGTGACCATGCCTTCAGGGACAGTTTGGAGCACAAGGAGCCAACTCCCAGGCAAGGCAGAAATGCTCTTTGGCACTGCTTGCTCTTTGCCACTTCACCGAAAAGCTGGCAAACTGCAACAGGAGGGGTAGAAGAAATTTTAATAATTTGTTTTATTTCTTATTATCTTATCCTGATTTGATTGATAATAAATTAAACTAATTTCTCTAAGTCAAGTCTGCTTTGCCTGTGACAACAATCAGTGATTAATTCATCCCTGTCTTTATCTCAACTCACAAGTCACAAGCTATTTTTCTTCTGCCTTTTCCGGCTGAGCAGGGGAGTAATAGACCACCATCCAGGCAGGGTCAACTCACCACATTTATGGCACCATTCCCTCATCACTGCTGCTGATAGAGTGGCTCATTTAAACACTTCTTAACCTGTTAGAGTTAGCCAAATTAAGAAAGACCTCACAATTGAATATCTGAACCTTGTATTACACATTTTGTCTGGAAGAACTCACATCTTAGACTTAGTTTAAAGCTAACTGGTATTTGTAAGGCCCCAGAGCTTGCTTGCTGAGCGTCTTAAAAGGGTTTAAGATTTTTTGTGTACCATGAGCCAGACATATGAGAGAAAATATCTACAAATTATTTCTCAAGAGGTCAAAACAACAAAAATTTTAACGGCAAGTCACACGATTTTGTCAAAAGTTTAGAACAACATTCAATCATCATAAAGCATTTCACAAAGTATAAACTTAGCAAATTCTAAGCCCATTCAACTTAGCAAATTCCAGCCCACTCGACTTTAGGTTATTCAGACTTCAAGAAGAAGGAATTAGATGAAGAACAAAGAGAGAAGAAATAAAGAAAAGAACAAAGATAGCTACCACTCTTGGTTCCAGCAGTGTTCCAGCTGATATAAAATTCATGGGAGGTAGAGTCAAGAGAATGCTCTCTCCTCATGCTCTGGCTTACATATGCTTTGGCTTTCCTGAGGCTTTCTCACCTTTGCCCAGGTGAGACTTCTGGTCATTTGGCCACTCAGGAGCTGGGATAGGGGCTCCAGAGGTGAGGTGTGGAGAATCGCCTCCAGCATGCCAGGGGCTGGTGGCCACTGCAGGGCTGGGATACAGTCCCAGGGTGGGGGTAGGTGTATGGAGCAGTGCACTGCCTCACCAGGGCAAGACTTACCCTGCCCTTTTCCCCACACGTTCCCCTAAAATGTAGCAAAGCAATAATCATTCCAGTCTCTCAGTATTGTTTTTGCAATCAAATTTTGTGACTTGAAATGAGAGGGCAGTGGTACACATAGTGTTAAATTGCTGCTTCTATTCTAAAAGAGAGGGAGGAAGGGAGAGATAAATACAACTACAAGCAGGGGAGCAAGCCAGAGAACTGGGTGTGCTGCTCTTCTTACTATGGAGAGATGGGAGGGAGGGAACTGCTGCTTGTTGTTCTCCCAGATGGTATCTAATAAATTAAACAATCCATCTCCCTCAGCACAAGTAATCCTTGTTTTTCATATCTCCACCATATGCATCACCATTTGGTCAGTCCCAGTGATTTTCTACCCAATTACTACCTAATTTGTCTTTACTGACAGAAAATTTTGTATCTAACAATGCCAAAACAGCAGAGGTGATTGTTGCCAGTGGAGGACTAGTGGTGAAGCAACTCCTGCTTCCAGAGATGCACATGGAACAGTTTATCTGTCCAGTACCTCACTTACTAATATTCTGGGACCTTTATTTTTTATTAACAAAAATATTACTTATTTCAGAGTCATTCTTAAAGTCTGTGAGTTTGATTCTTAGTATTCTTTTTTATTAATCCTGAAATATTAATTAATACCTTAATGCAAATTTAAAATTAATAGTCAATGCTTAGTTCAATCTTATCCAGAATTTAAAAAAAATAAAAGATGGAAAAATTAAGGTACCAAAAATAAATTATTGGGTTTCTCTTCTTTTTAATTCCAAAACCTGAAAATTCTATTAACTAATTTCTTGCAGCATCACTGGTTGAGTTAATGAATGCATTTTTCTCAGTAACATTTCTGTTACTTCTTTGGAAGATTAATTAAGCTTTGCATTTTATTTTTATTTCTGGAGCCATCCTGTTTTGTGAGAGAAGGTTGTTATCTTTTGAGTATAATATTGGCCTTTTTTGTATCTTATGTAGAAAGTCCTGATAAAGACACGTGTCAAGGAGTGATTTGAAGCAGTGGATCTCTGATAGTTCACTTTTCTTAGCTGTTGACTAAGTCTTTGGTTCAGTATGGAATTGGCTGTCCATGCCTAAAAGTATAGAGCTTAAGTATATAATATTAAGCCAGTTTATATAATTTGGTTTTGTCCTCTCATACATCAAATTCTGAAGAAGAACTGATCTTCTAAGACCAAGTGTCTCCCAGAAATCCTTCCTTGCCATAGGCAGTCTTTGCTGGTAGTAAATAACTTAGTAATATGGTAGTGACAGAAGTACTGCCACGATCTCTTCAGCAGCTATGAAAGGGTTGGATCATCTTACTCTAGACAGCTACATCTAAGCTTTCTTGCATTTTGTTTATATTTCATGATGAAGCCACAATATCTCTTGCTCGTTTCACCTAAGAAATTTTGGATTACTGTAGCATGAGGAAAGATGTATTCTAAATGCTATCTTCATATTTTTTAGCATCCTAGAATGACTGCATTTGTGTAAGTCTTTCACCAAATAGATCTCTGTGTTACTTCAGATAGATTTCATCGTTTCTTCTCCAATGTAAGTTGACAAAAAGATATTTTTAAAATGAAAGCATGGATTAGTGCACCACAGAGTCATGGACCCATTCAGAGAATGATCATCAGGAAGTCTATATTAAACATTTTTGTTGTAAATACATGTACGTATGAGAATGTGAGATTCGCTTTCTCTAAATGCAAACGTAGAAATATTCTGTCTAACATAATGGGTTAACATGAGTCCTAAACATACCACTCCAAGTAATTATGATAATTTGGAAAAGGGTTTGAAAATTGCTAATAGTTTCAGACTTATAGTCTTCTCTTCTTGATGTGGTGAGTTGAACTTGGCTGGTTGCCAGGTGCTTGAGAAGCTGCTCTATCACTTCCCCTTCTCAGCTGGACAGGGGAGAGAAAATAAGGTGGAAAACAACTCATAGGTTGAGATAAGACAGTTTACTAAAATAAAAGTGAAAGGTTGAAAGCAAAGGAAAAAAAAAATACTATTTCCCATTAGCCAGCAAGGTACAGCCACTTCCTGGGAAGCAGGGCTTCCACACCAGTATTGGTCATTCTTGATGGCAAATATTTTAAATAACAATTGCCCTGCTTCTTCCTTCTTTTCTTAGCTTTCAAATCTGAACCAATCATATGGTATAGAATGTCCTTTTGGTCAATTTGAGTCAGCTGTCCTAGTTGTGTCCCCTCCCAAGATCCTACCCACTCCTGTCTATGGAGGGGGAACAGAATGTTGGGAAGAGAGAACTGATGCTGTGCCAGTGCTGCTTAGTAGAAGCCAAAATATTGGTGCTGCTGCCAACACCTTTCCGGCAACCAATCCAAAAAACAGCACTAGGAGGGCTGCTCGGGGGAAAATAACTCCATGACAGCCACATCCAGTATATTTGCCTCTTCTTTTCCTCAAAACCAGTGCATGCATACATATGTACAGCCAGAAAATAAAAAGAAGCGATGTTTTTATTCTTGTTCATATATCAGAATCTTTCTGTATGTGTGTGTCTATTCTTGGTAAGGGAGTCATCACTTTTGCTTATTCCAGAGAGAAAAAGAGAAAGAATATTGTAAATTCTGTGACATTAATTTGAAGCACAAGTGAAATCATGTCTGGTTTTCAAAGGCTGTTCAGAGCAAATTAATGGCAAGGAATAAAACACAGAACAAAATGCTATTAAACACTGAAGGAGCTGCACTAGATTAAAGACTATGTTATGGCACAGTGTGAAATGTTGTTTGTAGTCTTAATTTGGTTTGATTTTTTAAATTCCTTTGAATCCCTTCTCTGAGTGGTCAGAAGTTCAATAAGGCTGAGTGCTGGGTCCTGAACCTGAGTCTCAACAACAGCATGTGACACTGGTTGGGGCAGTGTGGCTGGAAAGCTGCCCAGTGGAAAAGATTTGCTGGTGCTGTTTGACAGTCTCTGAACATGAGCCAGCATGTGCCCGTGTGCTTGAGAAGACCAATGGCATCCTGGCCTGTATCAGCAGTACCATGGCCAGAGGACCAGGGCAGGGATTTTCCCTGATTGTCCCCCTGTACTCAACACTGGTGAGGCCACACCTCGAGCCCTGTGTCCAGTCCTGGGCCCCTCACTACAGGAAAGATATTGAGGGGCTGGAGTGTGTCCAGAGAAGGGCAACAGAGCTGGTGTAGGGACTTGGGCACAAGTCTTGTGAGGAGCAGGTGAGGGAACTGGGGTTGTCTAGTCTGAAGAAAAGGAGGCTGAGGAGAGATATTTATCACTCCACAACGACCTGAGAGGAGGTTCTAGCAAGGTGGGGTTCTGTCTCTTATAGAACAATAAGAAATGGCCTCACGCCAAGTCACAGAATATTCTGAGTTGGAAAAGCTGCACTAGAGGTTTAAATCAGATATTAGGAAATAATTCTTCACTGAAAGGGTTTTCCAGTACTGGAACATGCTGCCCCTGGGAATGGAGTCACCATTCCTGGAGGTATTAAAAAAATGTGTAGATGTGGCTCTGAGGGACGTGGTTTACTGGTGGACTTGGCAGTGCTGAGCTAGCTGTTGACTTCCACGATCTCAGAGGTCTCTTCAAATCTAAATGATTTTATGATCTTATGAACATATTTTATATTTGAAGCATAAGCTTTTTAAACATTGTCTTCCCACAGGACATTGGTTTTATAAATGAAATTTTAATACCAGCATAATTTCCATGCCAGAGTGATAAAAGTTTTCAGTTTCCATTTCTTAATGACAAGCAAAACAACAGTATTTTCATCAGGTGTCATTAAATTTTAGGGCTGATATTTGAGTATTTCTAATGGATTTGGTGTTGTCACCTAATGCAGTGAGAGACCACTACCACTATTAAAAATAACTGTTTTCTAGGCTTGTAATTTCCTTCAAACACACTAAAGAGAATGCTTTACAATGAGTAAATCAAAAGGTTTTAGTATTATTTTTCTTTATTACATTAGTTAAATAATTATTTTCAAAGAGGTAATGACATAAATACACTGAAATACTTGTTTTTATTTTCATGGAACGGTTGGACATTTCATAAAGTGGGAATAATGATCCACAGTTTGAGCGTGTGTGCTTTAAAAGTCATTGAAACACCTGCACATGTTATTCTAAAGTAGGGCCTGTGGATTAATAATTAAATAACAAGTGTGTACTTATAAACTTTTATGTATAAGCTTTCTGTGTATAGCCACATAGAGACATAAAGACCTCGAGGAGAGAACAAAAAGTAAAATAACAAAATTGGAGGGAGAGCAGGACAAGATGAAAAATTTTACTTATTTTTAAAATGAATGTTTTTTTAAAAAATGCAAGGGAAGAAATGACTCCCAACAGGGATATGAGAAAGGTTAAAAAGATACTTTAATAATAAACAAGAGGCAAGTGGCCATGTCAGTCTGCTTGCTTCTGATTTTGTCAGCAGATATAAGATATGATGCTATCACTTCAAAGAGTCTTTTCTCATACTGAGAAACAGCTGCTAGGAGAAAAATAAGAGGAGAAACAAAGCTTCACTGAAAAAGAAATAAGTGGATACAATAATTTTAAGCATGTTTTACAATTTCTTTTGTTTAAAAAAATTAAGTTGTAGGCATGTTTATGTTGAAGCGATAGCTCTGTGGACACTATTCTTTAGTGTGCATAACACATGTTCAATAAAAATATCTTAAGTCTTCAAGAATTCTTGCAGGAACTGCTGTTTTCTCATTCACAAACTGTTGTTCTATGAAGTATTCAGTTTCCCTGGAATTATTATGGAAAAAGTTTTTTATCAATAACCTTGATGGACTGAATTTTTATTCCTGTGACTAATATTAAACACTTAAATTGCACTAAAATCATTTTTTCACATTCTCGTGAAAAATTATAGTATTTTGACGCAAAAGTCCAGTCCGCAAGCCACTGTTGTAACTGAGGAGATTAGGGATTATCCTTAATATTAATTGAAAAGCAATGTGTATCTCTTCTACGACAGAGCAAAATTAATGCAAAACGGCTGCTGAGACAAGCAACCACCAGTGCCTTAGGAAATTCACAGGTAAGTTTACAGAAACATTTAAAGAAAAGAATGTGATGATCATAGCTCTAACTTAGTAGAAAATGCTCATTTGGAATCATCTGTTTGGAAATGTAGCTTAAAACAAGGTAATAACATCAGGTTTTATTTTGTCATTTTCCTTTTACAGACACTTTGTTCAGAAAGAATATCAGAATAGCTCTGTTACTACAATATTGGAGATGCTAAGTTCTTGTTCTCTCAATAATGTTCTGTGAAAATAACAATAGAAATAGTAAAACAATGAGGCTTTTAAAACTTCAGAAGTGGAAGAGTAAATATCAGATACATGAGAAAAACTGGCAATCCTTTTTCAAACCACAGATTTCACAAAATTACAGCATCATCAAGGTTGGAAGAGACCATCAGGAACATCTAGTGCAACTGCTAACCTAGCACCACCATAATCACCCCTAACCATATCCCCAGGTATCATATCCAGACACCTCTTGAACATTTCCAGAGACTGTGACTCCACAACTTCCCCGGGCAATTTATTCTATTGGCTAACTACTCTTTCAGTGACAAGTGCTACTGTACTTTAAAGTATGATTAAATGCAAAGAAATCCCTTTAAAATACTAACAAGAATATTCTAAATTAAGTGTTCATTTTGAAGTCCTTTTGAATAAACACGCCCCATATTTTTAAAACATACATAGTCAATAGATTAATTACCAGATTTTAGGTAATACTCAAAATATGTATTTTATAGAATCACTAGAAAGATAATCTATGGGCTAAAACAATGGAAGGGAAATGCAATTTATTTAATGAGGTATATTATCTCAAAATTACAAACTATCATTATGTAAAGACTAACTGTCATTATGAAATAAAGATAGTGTAATATTGAAACAAGTGTACCGAGAAGTGGTCAGTGACTGGGAAATCAAAAAGATATTGCATAACCTGAAAGACAAATATTCTAAAGGATCAATAAGAAGAAATATATCAAGTAAGTGATAATAAAGTTAGAAAGATAGAAAGATTCATTCATGTATATTAATAAGAGTTAACAAAGAGATCTTCAGCATATCGGTAGAGAAGTGAACAGATACAATACAGAAGAGGGACAGAAAAATAGTAATAGATATGGAAATATATTCAATAGTTGTTACACATTTTTTGTTACAGCCATCACTGAAAAATAAAGACTAATTTCAATTACATACTGCATAGCATACAAATAATTTTGACAGGGAGATAAGAATATGGGCCCGAAGGAAGAAAGAATAAGCAACAAAATTTATATGTTATCTCAAGTACAACAAAGCATAAGGAAATTGAGCCTAAAGCAAGAGAACTAGTCAAAAGGATATTTCAAGTAGTGCTTGTTACTTTATAGAATTCATAGAACAAGTATATGCATGCCCTAAGAACTAAAGAAAATGAGGTCTGGAGGAACTATATATCTGTCAGCCTAATTTTTATCTGGGAAATGGCTTATCAATATATTTTTAAAAATCAGCTTTAAAGTAAGAAGCTTAAAAAAATGATAGCTTTGTAAAAATGCAAAAATAAGCTATCTTCATTCCTTATCAGTCTAACTATTCTAATCCATAGGGGGAATAACATATGTAATATAGCTTTTTATTTTCCAGAGTTGTTATTGTCACACGTTATCTCATAACAAAACTTAGGACACATCGTTCAAATATAAACACAATGTCACATTGCACAAGTGTTTATGGGGATGAGGAAAGCAGACACACTTTGTATGTGTCAGTGACCACAGTCAAACCATTAAGGTATATATTTTAGGCATTGTGTAGGTTCTTGTTATATAGACTAATTAATTTCAGATTTCATTTCAGTCTGCATTTTCAGTAACCCATGTAGTTCAGGTATTTTTGACATACATACCTAAAGGAAAAGTGCATTAATTAATCTTCTTCCTGACTCTTGGATTTGTTTATGTAATTTCTAAAAATATTTGCTAATATAGTTTGCTTACTTCCTCTTTGTTATCTCATTCATAAACTCGATATTGCATCCAAGTTTTACTCTATACGGTGTGTTTTAGAGATCCTTGAGATTTCACTTCTGTTCTTCTTTTTTACCCTGAAAGGGGTTCCACCCATTTGCCAAGGTTATGTTCCTGTAGTGATCAGTAATTAATCATCAGTGATTTGTGATTATAGCCTTGGACCTTGTCTATTGTCCATGCTTGCACTTTCAAGGCTGTTGTTGTCAGCTTCTGTTTGCTGTTTTGAGAGTCCCTGATATAATCCCATATTTCTTCAGTAGCTTTTAAACTGTGGTTTTATTTGCACAATGCAGTCACTCGTGAGTATGGCTATAAGGTCACTGAAAATCCACTGTAAAAAATATATGAGCTATTAGAAGACACACATGCATTTAATATAATTTTTTACTAATTACTGTAGAAAAACCATTTCACTATCAAAATTGGTTTTTTGATTTTTCTCAAAATAGGTCCTTGAACGCTTCATATGTTATTATTGTTGCAAAACTTTCTCATCTAACTTTTTTCATATTAAAAAAAAAGACCACTTGTTTCTACATTTCTGCACAGGAAAAGTCAAAAAACACTTCTGGATTTTTTTATTTCTCAGGTTTTCTACCAATAATCAGTATAATTCATCACAAGCTATTTCTAGCTAATCTAAACTCTTTAATGGACATTTCATAATTTCTTTCAGTGTGTTTAACTTGCATCATACTGAAATGAAATGTGGTTTGTATTACTCATGGGGGTTTTTTTGGTTGTTTTATTTAGTTTTTTTTCTTGTTGGTTTTGATTTTTTTAATAGTATAAGATTTCTGAAGTCTAATTGTAAGTATTTTTTGGTAGTTCATCTTTTCCTGTGAGTATCAGCACTACTAAAGAAGAAAAAGTGTTTCATTAGTTTCTTGAGATGAATTTTTTCTGACTTTGAAAATGGGGCTATGTGTCTTCATTCCCTATCTTGAAAGAGTATAGGTGGAAAGGGGAAGTACACATATTCTTAGAGTGTTTCACATTGCTAAATTAGTTTCTGTTATGGCCATATTATCCACCCACATTATGGTTCATAGCCAGAAAATAATTCCAGAAGGAAGAGGAAAAAAAAACCTAAATAATTTATTCTTATTTTCAGCTGTGGCTTGTTTTAAACTTTATCTGGGCTTGGAAAAAAAATTCTGGTATACCAAACTTGTATTATTTCTTTTCTGTTGAAAAGAATAATAGACAGAATAACAGTGGGGTTTTGCCTGAGTTTCCCAGCAATATACTCTGTGATTACACTCAGAGATTCATTTTGAGGTCTTCGGGCCGGAGAAGGTGGAGCTAGCTGAAGTTAAAACAAACCTGTAAACCATTTTTAGCCTCCTACATAAAGTTTCTAATTTTGGCTTTGTAACATCAAAGATTACATTCCCACTGGTCAGTAGTTCTTTGCGTTCCTAATTTAGGTGTTAGTAAATCAGTATTGTCAGTGAAAAAACCTGAAAATTTTGAAGGCCCAGTCAGGGTGTTAAAGGGACTCTTGTTTTCCATGCAATAAATAAAATGTTAAATGTTTCTGTCTCATTTAATGTATAGCAAACCACTGTTAGAAAAATAAGAAACCAGAAGGATGTTTAAAATAAGCCCTTCACATGTGGTTTTTGTATTGTTAGTTTCTACCTGGAGTTGAAAACACCAAACTGCCTTTTGAAGAGAAGAGACTTAGCAACAGAGATAAAAAATATATTTCTGTAGAACTATAGCTCAGCAAAAGTTAGGACACCTAGGATCTCTCCAGGGGAAAAAAAAATAATAATTTCTCAAAATCCCATCTACCAGGAGACAGGCCAGGCACTACTTTTTGAAACTGGGTCACTGTGAAGTCAAGAACACACCTGAGTTCAGAAGGAACTGCTGAAAGAAATGTGAATTCTCCAATGAATTCAACACATTACTAAGAATATTTAGACCTGAGGAGTCAATTTTTTGCAGTTTACACTTTACATTTTTTTGGACTGAAAAAAACCTCAACAAAAAATTACCAAAACCAAAGAAGTGAAGAGGAATTAAATCTGTTTTGTCATCTAAATGTCCTAATGACAAATTAAGAACAGTAGAAATCAGACACCTAAATTCCAATATTAACAACTCAATGTTCCTGATAGTCTATCAGAATTTTTAGACCTTGATATGGATTTCTTCTCGTCCATCTCTATTTATGTCCTGCATACATGTCAATACACTAGAGTGCCATGATAATTTCGGAGAGCCATCACTGAAAGATCACAGGTCATGGAAGTCACTCCCATATATTCCCTTGATCTAGTGCTCCATCCTAAAGATGTGATTATACATTTATTGTAAACCCACCTCGATCAGGACACAAGGGAATGTCATACAGGAAATGTACTTGTTGAAATCCTAGTGGATTCTGAAATTGCTGACAATAGATGACTGCAAGATATTTCCCTCTCATGTAGTTAAAAAACCTCAAGATTTTTTTGCATATAATTTATCCATTGAGAATGATTTGATTAAGCTGTATAAAAAGTGGAGAAGAAGGAGTGGAGAAAGAGCTGAGAAGAAGAAATGCTTAATAATTTCTACAGAAAACAGAAAAGTCATAGAGAGACGCATGACTTAGAAACAGTCATTTTCCAGTTTAAAGCATGCTTAGGTGATTTGCTCTGTCTCAGGTAATGAACCCAAGTTAAATTCTCCTTCACAAAGTATGGTGTAATACTGCCAATGCATAAATCATATATAATCAATTTCTTCAGGTGCATTAATTTTATACACAAAATTTAATGTTCTCTTTTTCTTTACAGCCGTTAAACTACTATCTCCTAACTGAATTATGATGGATTTATTATTAAGGGTGGCAAGTTACTTTTCTTGAGGATAGCAAAGTTTGAACCACTAGAACTTAATGCAGGATGCTTACCTGAAACTACCTCATGTGGGAAATACTGTGAAGTTTTTGAACAATAATAGATGAATATGTTTTGAATAACTAGATGGCCTGTATTCTTGGTCAGCCAACAAATTTCTTTTCCTTTAAATTAGATCTTTGAAGACAAGTATGTTTGAAGGCAAACTATTATATTCAATGTTGACACAATTTTGTACGTTTCACCAGACATGCATTCTGAGTTTCTATGAAGTCAAAATCATGTCACTTTTAGCAAAAATTTAACAGTGGAAAATAAATGTGACATAGGTATGTCTGAAGTTTGCGCTAAACATGTAAATAAATTGTTTCTTTACTTTTGCCTACCTGAGAATTAGAGCAAAATCAGATTAATTTCAAAACCAGGTGAAGCTAATGACAATCCAGTGGCTGGCTTTTGAATTAATTCTGAGTGACATCACTTCCTGACATCACTGTAAGACAGAAATGACATCTGACACAATTCAACTACCTATTAAGCTGGCTTGATTTTAAACAACTTAGGTTTAATTTCTCTCAGGATATGATACAAATGGAAGATCCATGATTTTCTAAAGAATGTCAATATATGTTGCTTATAAATATTCTGCCTACAATAATAATAAAAACTGCAGACACTGTCTCTAGAATGTGTTTTATATTGAATGTCAACAATGTTATATTGACATGTCAATAATAAAAATACATAGTACTTTATCTGAATTGTATTAAACCCAGACACAAAATAATTATTTTAAGCATAAAATGCCTCATATTATGTAATTCTTAAGGATTTTCATGTTTTTCAATCCCTTTTTCAATCCCAATTTTTCAAAACCTTTAGAAAAATAAGTACCTTTGAGTAAAAGATGTTACTTTTGAAATATAAGCTTTTTGAGTTTAAAGATCATAAATTCTTATCTCCCTGAAGCTTCTCACTCTTCTTTGTACTCAGTTGAAAATAATTGCACAGGTAGACCAAAGCATTTCCACTGCTTGTAAGTAGATACTTTACCACATAGCTGTGTTTTTTCAGCTTCTTTTTTCTTTTTTTTTTTTTTCTTTTTTCCCCCTGGTCAGTCTGAAAAATGAATACCTAGATAAATATGCTGTAGAAATATTGCACTGCGTAAGACAGCAAAAAATCCTTTTGAATAGGTGAGAGTATTGTCTGAACATTTCATCCACCGAAGAATCTTTTGTTGTTATATGTTGTTTTCAGGAGGATGCATGAAATTAATAATGGTAAAAGGTCAAATACTCAGACTCCAGCAAGCAGCAATGCTAGAAGTATTATAAATCTCCAATTGAAGTGAATTGGTTGCTACGACAATAAAAGCTGGCAAATAATAATTACAAATTCAGAGTACATATATAGTACACTGCCACTAGCATTTGACAGAACCTATTTGCATATCCAGTTTTCAAAACTTGAAAGCAAGCAGCAATGTCTGTGAAGAATTATTTCTTCTTCTCCTTGAGACAATATAAATAAATTTTTGTTAAAGGTTTAGTCTA
Source organism: Erpornis zantholeuca (assembly GCA_013400515.1). Classification (NCBI taxonomy): domain Eukaryota; kingdom Metazoa; phylum Chordata; class Aves; order Passeriformes; family Timaliidae; genus Erpornis; species Erpornis zantholeuca. The sequence goes on along the minus strand of VZTN01006687.1, from coordinate 38,063 downwards.
TGGGAGAAGTTATGGAATAAGACAGGGAATGAGGAATTGATCTGTGTAATAATATTCTTCAGGAAACTAATAGATTTTCTCTCTGTCAAAATGCTGTAGGTTCAGCTCTACTTGCATGGCTTCATACAATAGGGAATTTGCACCTATAGGCAGGGAAAACACAGTCATAAATCTTGAATTATTTCAGCTTTAGAGATGTTTCAAAGATTTTTTTACCAGAATGAATCAGTTTTCAGAATAGGTGTTATGAGAGCTATGCACAACCTCTGCTGTCAAAGGACCCATCTACTTAAAATCACCTCCGCCCACTCAGAAGAGAAGATGCATATTTTTGCAAAAATAATAATGTAGTTTTATTATTTTTGTGAATATTTTTCAGTACTACGCAATCAGTATTTTAGTGGTATAATGCTAAAAATGCACAACTCAATTTCTCTTAGCAAATTTTCATCTATTCCCATAGAAACATTTTTCTTTTTCTGTGTTCGTAGCTATAAAAAATGGAACAGGAACTGTGAAAACCAAAAGGAATCGTTTGGCCATTGCCATTTTTTCCATGCACTGTATGAAGTGGTGAGCATGATTTCAAACAAGACCAGTCTGCTTCTGAATATTTAAAGACCAGCAGGATTCTCATCCACTATCCCCCGACACAGCAGGGACAGGGCAGGACCCTGGCTCTGAGAGGGCCAGAGCAACCTTGGCCAATAGGAGCTTGGTTCTTCCCTCCTGCTCCCCTCCCATGTAGGGACTTCCCAAAGGCAAGCAAAGGAGACAGGGAATTCACACCTGGATCTCCAACCATGACCACCAGTGTAAGGAGAAAGTAAGGCCCAATGCCAGCATCAGAATCACTCTCCTCCAAGAAAAGAGACAAGAACTCCATCACAAACTTCACATTCCTCCAGGTAGGAGCACCTCTGTTATTGCAGTTTACTGCAGTGCTCTAAACCAGGAACTTCTGTAACTGGACTAATTATGTGGACTAGTATATTAGTTAAAGCACAGATTGGACTGACAGTAGCAGACTGACAGCAGCAGACTGACAGCTCCACTTATAAAGTATGCTTCATTATTTTTCCTCTGTCAAGATTTTCAGTATAACAAACAAATGGAATTGCCTCAGTGTTTTGGGATTCGAAGGCTAGGGCACTAGTTAAAGATTATGCTTCAGCACAGCAATTATTCTTTCTCTAGAAATACCTCCACAGTTAATCATCCAGAAGCCAGTGAAGATGAGAATTGTTTGTGTCAGGGGTGTTAGGACTGTTGTCACATCTCCAGTTGCTCCAGCCCACAATCTCTCCTGCCCCAGCAGCTGGAGGTCAGACCGATGCCCTGAAACTCAGGTGTGAGCTACAGATGCAGCTGCTGCTCTCCTGAAGCTGCTACCACTGGCCAGGTATCAGCTGATACCAATGGCCCACCCCTTGGTCTGACTCCAGCAGCTACTCCCAAATTTCACTCACACACACTCAGTTCTCCCCTGTGTTCTTGCAGCCCATACACACACACGCATGCACACACACACAATACAGAGTGAGATTATGGTGAGAGGCAGTTAGGAAAAGATTTAACAGGAAGATACAGGAACACAGGGCAAAGTGCAGTGATCAGCACAGGGCTCAGCCAGACAAGCACACTGACAAGTCCTGTTTTACACACTACTAACCCCTTTATATGGCTATCCCCATCTCTTTTTCCCCCTGCTCCCCTTTCCCTGAATATCAGTTGATACTGTCCCACTAACCCACTCCAGCATGCACAACCACCAAATTCTCATTCTCATCCGTTGCAAACTCCTGGTTAGCCTTCAGTTTCTTGAAAGCCCATCAATTTGTGCAATTTAGTATTGTCTTGTATTGGAGTAAGAAAATATAAGAGGCTAGATAGGCTACTTTAGAATAATAAGAATAAAAAATACTACTAGATTAATTCTTTGCAAGTGAATAATTTAAAAAAAGTTCGCATGTGTAATAAGGGAGCTTCAAGCCTCGCCTAAATGTATGCTGTAAAAAATTAGGCCTTTGTATTATCTTGGGTTTGCGATGTGTGGAGAAAGGGTGAAGTAGAACTATCCCAGGCAACTAGCAACAGGACAAGAGAAAACGGGCTCAGGTTGGACATTAAGAAAATTTTTTTCATTGAAAGAGTGGTCAAGCATTGGAATGGGCTGATCAGGTAAGTGGTGGAGTCACCATCTATTGAAGTGTTAAAGAAAAGACTGGACGTGACACTGCTGTGGTTTAGTTGTCATTGATCGTGGTGTTTGGTCAAAGGTTGGACTTGATTATGTTGGAGGTCTTTTCCAGCCTTAAAGATTCTATGATTCTATGATTCTGTTAAAATGGAAAGCAGCAGAATGGAATGATTGTGATTTCTGACTTGAAGGGTTTCCTAGGTAACACTTTGGAAGCTAATACACACTCAATGTCCTGCAGCTTCATCACTTTCAATGAGAAAATAAGATTGCAGGAAATAAGACTGAGCCTACCATATGTTCATATTTGCCGAGATATTTTTTTTTTTTGTACATATAAATTTTGTTCTAGTGGAGCTCGAGGACTTCTGACATGTACAGAACCTGCAGTTTTGACAAGGCCACAGGACAACCAGAACTGTCAAACTCGTAGTACACATACTGCTAACACAATATAAATGCAATATATAATATATTGGGTGTAAATCAGACCTGCTGCTGATGCCAACAATCTGTGTAAGTTGAATAAATTCAGCATGCCCTGAATATGTCAAACACACTATGTTTGTACACACCAACAGGGAAACACATTCAGAGAGGGGGCTAATGTTGGGGAGGAGGGTGTATGGATACAGTTTATAAAAACCAGATGACACAGAATACAAACATATTTAGGTAACTACATGAAGCTGATGACTATATTTATCTTTTTATTCAGTATTGTGTCTAATTGGCAATACTAGGCTTCTAGCAGTTGACACAATCTTAGAAGCTGAGGCAAGAAAACTGAAAAAGATGTAAACATTTTTATTTCTAAATAAAGTAAAAAAACCCTTTTGTTTGGTTTGGTGGTTTTTTTGGTTTTTTTGTTTTTTTCGTGGTGATATTGTTTTTGCTTTTGACTAGTTATATAGTCGTGTATTCAAGGAACTCTTTATTAAAAGAGAAAACTTCATTCTCAGAAATATTTATTTGAAGGTATCTCAAGAATTTAATGCTTTTAGAAACAAATCTTCAATGGATTATCATGCTGTTCTTGCTTAAAATCTGAGGGAAAAATATTGCAAGTACTGTTGTACTTGCATGCATGCTTTGGACAGTGTAGTCTATGTTGACCTACTAAATTTGCATAAATGACTATGTAGATGCCCATCAACTGAACAATTTCTCATAAAACCTATTTCAGAAGCTAAAAAAAAAAAAAAAAAA
>VZTN01006687.1:5863-34623 GCA_013400515.1 Erpornis zantholeuca | reverse complement strand
AAAAAAAAAAAGAAAGAAGTAGAAAAATACAAAAAGTGCAGTACTTTTCTAGAGGATGCTTTATACTTCTTGGTGTCCACTGGATAGTCTGATTACTATGAACCTTAAGACTGAAGTCTTTTAACAGAAGTCATTAGAAGACTGATTTCTCTAAATATATTCTCAGAAAAGATGGATGTCTCTGGACATTATGTGAATCAAAGCAAAATCAAAACAAACTATCAGAAAAATAAGTATAATTTAGAAGTTCAGTCTCAGAGAAAAATACGTTATTTCAGAAAAAGAAAGCCTGATGTGAATTATTGTTACCATGTGTTTTCCTCTCATATGACAAGACTGTGTACAATTTACAATCAAGAAACCCAAGTTATGTGGGTTGCACAGCTAAATGATACATTGTTTCATCTTAAATAAAGAATAGTTTTAAAATGAAATAAATACCTTAAATGTAAATGTAAAATATTTACAATTTTTGTTAACTGCAAAAGGAAAGGTAGAGATGTCTGGTATGAAAAAAAATCAATTTGGAGTTCAATTGAAGAAAGCTGTAAGGGAGAGTAAAGAAAAAATTCACCATTCTGTTTTGGCTATTAAAGTTTAAATATCATTGCCCCTGGAATGCATATAAAAGTGAGGCAACCACCACAACAAGGTTATCATATAACTGATTTGTACATTCCTCATTTTGTCTAAAAAGAGATGGAGTAGATTAACTACAACATAATTAGATGTTTTATGGAGAATCATATTTTATTAATAAATCGATTGTTAAACAGTGGCTACTGTTCATTTTCCTTGGGGTATCATTGCTTGTTTCACATTGCTTCTCTTCCTCTCCCTCTCTGACTCAAATGTAAAGTTCCTGTGATCACCCTGCTTACCTCCTGCCCTCCAGACCTCTTGGCTTGATATCTTTTGTCTTCAACTTTCTGTTCAGGAAAGGTGTACATTTCATAGCCTGCCTGTATTTAAACTCAAAATTTTCAAATCTACTAAGAGGGTTTTTTCCTCTAAACATGGTATTTCATTTCTCAATCTAGAGGTTCTTTAGTCACATAATGCTTTCTTCTGCACTGCAAGAGTAAGTGAAAAGCAGTTGGCACATTACAGAACACTTCCATCATCATCTTCGTCTCCATTTAAAAATTCAACCTTCAATTTAAAAAATAAATACTGAAGAGTACTTCTCAAATATATATTTGGATGGTGAACTAAATATTACTTCAGGAAAACACAGGTATCTAGACCTCACAGACATCTCTATGTATTTTGGTATAAATATGCAGAAGAGGATTAACCATTCTGAGCCTCTTTGGGAAAGTAAGCCCTGTCTTTCTTCACAGGAATGAATGCAGAAGGCTTGTTTTTTTCAAGAAGTTCGAGTATGACTAAATTTCAGATGATTAAAAATAAATAAAGTTTCCACACACCCGTTTTTTTTTCAGCTGGAAATTATTTTAATGTTTTACAGGATAGAATTTAGTCCTTTGCTTTGTCAGTTTAATTTTGCAGATCACAAAGTGGCCTGCCCACAGACAGGATAAATAAGTAGCTTCAAATTAATGATCTCTTTCAATAAATTTTCTGATGGAGCATCCATAGTAAGCAGCGGAAAAGACAATTCCGTTTTATATTTTTCTTAGCTATGATAATGGATATAATGAAGAAAAAGCTGCAGTTATCTCATTTTGAAATATTTTCTAAGGTAAAAAAAATGGAAAAGACAATGTGCTAGATGGTATTTTATGTATCTCATGTTTATGAAGAAACATTTGTTTCCAGGAACATTTAAGAGAGATATTGTGATAATATGCTATAAAGCTCTCTTTTTGCCTATTTTGACCATAGAACTGAATGCATGTGGATCTGTTTCATAGCATCTCAGAAGGTTGTCCTAGTTCTGGAGAACCATCTGGAGAATTCATCTTTTCACAGTTACTTACTAGCAGATCATCACTACATACTTTTCCTCCAAAAATTAGTATGAGAAGTATGATTTGTATGAAAGGGGATAATTGAAGTTTCCCAGAAGATGTGTGACTGTGGAAAACTCTAAATCCATAATGTAAAGTTTGAATGCAACTCTAGCTGCAATGTAGTGTTTTTTAGGAGGGGTTTTGGAAGAACTTGGAACTAACTTAGAGTTTATCACTGTTGGTCTTCAGCTGTCCACATACCAAGAAAAAGTGTCAGAAACAAAATTCAGGACTGGAAGGCTATTGAAATATGGTAAATATTTTCTTTCCCATCTCACTATGGATTCATGATTCTTTTGAAATGGACAGATGTCTGTACAAATCCATACTATTTTAACATAATCGTGTGTTATGCCTCACCCTCTGGAAGGCTATTCAAAGAATATTCTCTCGGCTGGCAGTAGGATTTTGGATATTATTTCCTCCCTGAGGCTGAATTTTCTCTTTTCTCTGTGTTTTATGTTGTTCAAATGTCACTTGAACAATGTTTATGTTATGGGGTTTACCTCCATTTACTTTTTATGCACAATATAAATTATGCACTCATTTATTTTTGTTGCATTATAAAGCATATGGCCCACTATCCTACAGCAATTAACTACACTTCTTTTATTTAATCTATAATACAGGTAGGTACCACGTTATGACTGATCTCTGCACCCTGTCATATCACCAAATAAAATAATACCCTAGGAAGTCTTCACAAAACAGGCTTTTAATCTTTTCTAATTCCCATTCTGCTCTTGGATAGCTAGAAAGTAGTAATGACAAAAATCTGCAAACATTTGAAACTCACTTCCATGCTATGTTTCAGCAAAACTTATACCCTTTTTTTTTTTTTCAATGCTAAGGACAGATTTTCAAGTTTCAAAGATATTTCAGAGAAGGCAGAGATTGGAAGGATTTTTTTTAGCTGCCAATAAGTAATGTAGATAGACAGAGAGGGTAAAACCAGTGTAAAAACCTTTAAATATTTAACTGTCCATATTGGAAGAAGAGAAGAAAAAAGAGGAAAAGAAAAGGGAGAAAGGAAGGAAGGAAGGAAGGAAGGAAGGAAGGAAGGGATGTGAGGAGGGATTACATGAGTATTATTTGTCAGAATTTCTCCTTTTCTTCTCAGAAAACCCCATTTCCAATGATTTTCATCCCCAAATTTATCCCTGAATACTGGAGTCTGCTGCTATTTTTCAACACAAGACTGAAACCTTTTTTTCAGAAATATTTTCTTGTTATGTCTGCACAAAGGTTGTGAGTCCTAGCCAAAGTTTTTCTCATACCCTAGTTTTTCTCATTTAGTGACTCCTTTTTAGGCCAAAATATAGTCTAATAATGTTATAGGATATATGATAAAAGATTCTTCTCCACAAGCATGAAGAACAATGGCAAACAGTGAAATCCTCATAACCTAATTAGAAAAACAAGAACCCTGGTTCTGCTCCCTCAGGATGGACAACTTCATGAGTTAGATATGACACCCATTACCATGCATAAATGGAAGATGTTCTCCAGATAACCTCAAAAGCTGAGAAGGGTTACTGCCTAGAGGGTATGGGATGCATTATACTATGCAGGGGAAGTGTGTTTTGGGATTGTACAATATATCTGGGATGTTTAGCAGAAGAATCAATGGAAGGGAAAAGGAAGCATTGTGGTTGTTTGGGAGCGATCAATCATGAGAAAATTGATAGGTAAAAGGTATGGCTGTGTGTTCAACAGGCTACTGGTCAGAACATATCAGTTCTGCACCTGATAAACAGCTTTGTTTTCTTGAATTCCATTTGCAATTATTTTCCTGGGTGAGTTGTTCTTTAATATATTTTATGTACCTGTGTGTGTGTCTGTGTGTCTGTGTGTGTGTCTGTGTGTGTGTTTATCCAGAGATTTATATGCCAGCAGATGGACTAGGATCATGGGTCAGAGGGGACAATATTTCTCTGGTACCAGCACCTGGAGCAAGGGAGGATATATGCACTGGTGAGTGATTGCTAGCAATTACCAAGTCAGACTAGTCAGCCCACTGGATAAATTCTTGGGAGCCCTAAGTTTGGTCCAGACCACATAACAGTGAGAAGAGACAGTCTGCAGACTGGCTCCTGGGGGGACCAGTTGGTCTGAGCCAACTGGTGGAGCAGCTGTTGGGTGCTGAGAAACACATTTGCACGTGTGTGTGCACACATGAGGCAGCTGGAGACAGGAAGATCCAGAGTGTGGGTATGGGGGTGTGGAGGTGTGGGGGTGGGAGCATGTGTGTACACCCAGGGACATTGGCCTGCAGGCCTCCATGACTCTCATGACAAGATGCCAGCAACTGAGGAGAAACAGGACACAGGGACAGCCTGGAGAACTAGCAGATGACCTACATCCTGCCACAGAAGAGAATGGAACAAGGCTGCTGGTGCTGTCTGTGTTTGTATGAGTGCTGTATATCCTGACTGTGTTAATTTGCTCCCTGGCTGTACTTGCAAGTGGATGTGTATTGCATAGATGTGATTTTGTGTGTCTAGGGAAGACATAAATTTATCCTCTCTAGTGGTGGAAGTTAGGATCAGGGAACTGAAAAAACCTTATCTTTCCCCAGTTTCCAGATTCAACAATGCCTAACTAGTTTACACTCTATTTCATCCTAAATGCCAGATTAATTGTGTCATTATTCTTAACTTCACCATAATTGTTTCATATTCCATGTCTCCCAGAAGAAAAGAGTTAGAAAAAAAAAAGTTTAAAAATTGTATTTTCAAGAACTTAATCCACAAAAACTGATTTCTGATTTTATATATTTATATATATATATGTATCCAAAAAAACCCCACAGCTTCTCCTTATAGGTTTTCCTTAAGTTCAACTTTAAGTACAATTCTATATAGTAATTGTAGAAACAGTACAGAAAGAAAAAAAGCTTCACAAAACTTCAAGGAAGACCAACACATTGTGCCTTTTGTAGTAGGATATGTACTCTTAAGGATCTTCCAGTGTTAGGGAAATAAATAAGTATCCAGGTCTTGAGTATATAAAGCATCCCAAACTAAAATGAGGACAGGAGTTTAAAAATACAGACAGCAAGAAATAATGAATAATTAAAACAGATTAAACAAGTACTTGAAATGGTTTGTTATGCAAATTTACTTTGCCGATTGCAAGCATTTCTCATTAGGGATTTGTTAAATGGATCAGTGAAGGTGTTGCGAATTTGGACTGCTAAAAGCTAAGAGCTTCCTGAACCAAATCTGAAAAATGTCAAATGTCTTTTAAGTGGAAAGGATTCCAGCACTTTTTTACCATCCTTGTCAGCAACATGGACAGTGGGATTGACTGCACCCTTAGCAGGTCTCCCTGAAAACACCAAGCTGTGTGGTGTGGGTGACAGAGTGGAAGGGTTGCCATACAGAGGGACCATGGTAGGCTTGAGAGGTGGCCCCATGAGAACCTCACGATAGCCCATGAGAATCTCCTGATGTTCAACAAGGTCAAGACCAAGGTCCTGCACCTGGGTCAGAGCAGTCCCAAGCACAAATACAGACTGGGGCGGGAGGGGGGGGTTGTGAATGAATCAAAAATAGCCCCAAGGAGAAGGACTTGGGAATGTTTGTGATGAAAAACTCAATGTGAGTGCATTGCACACTTGCAGCCCAGAAGGACAACCTCATCCTGGGCTGCATCAAAAGCAGTGTGACAAGCAGGTTGAGAATTGGGGTGATTCACCCCCTCCAGCCCATTCCTGTGAGACACACCTGGAGTACTGTGTCCAGCTCTAGGGCCACCAACACAGGAAATATATTAACGTGTTGGAATGAGTCCAGAGGAGGGCCATTAAGTTCATCAGAAGGCTGGAACACCTCTCTTACAGAGAGAGATTTGGGGCTGTTCACCCTGGAGAGGAGAAGAATCATGGGGATTTTATCCAGGATATTGCTTGACATATGAAAACAGTTGAATGGTCTAAGCAGAGTGAGGGTTCCTGTGGCAATGTGCAGGACAGCACAAAGTCCATATTGGAACAGTTCTAACACTAATCATTTAGAACTTCTGTCATGGAGGTCTGAAGTGTAGTGCATGACCTCGACTGACATCTGTTCACGCCCACATATTCACACTGTCTTGTTGATAGTGACCAGACCCTTATCCAGAATTTTCAGTGTATGGTCTAAATGGAGATGTGATAAAAACAAGACAGTAACAGATTATATTTTTGTCAGTCAATTAACATAGATCTTCTAATTTTAGTGTGGTATCATATGAGCTATGGGGATTATGGACTTTGATATTGCTTATGAAGACAGAACTATGAATAGGAATTTTTAAATAGAAATTTGTCATTATTTTCTGCAAATTATCTTCTGCTGCATCACAAGTTATTTATCTTATTATACTTTACACAGCAGTGGTAGGTAAAGTTTAAACATATTCATAGATTGAAATTTTACTTTAGTTCATTGGACAGTTGTATTTGTCCTTGGTGTTAATTTAGAAAAAAAAAAAGGAAAAAAATAATCTAAGGTGCAAATTTGCTTACAAAACAAATGTGCAAATATTTTCACGCAAAAAATCCCCAATGCAAGTATGTAAATTAAATGCTTTGGTTACCAGCCAGACTGGCACAAACTAGAGCAAAAGTGAGATTACTTTACATACTTGCAGACACTCCATGCAAACTGAAATTGTATGGAACATCATGGGAACATCTTCATGCTGAGGAAGACAGGTAATTTTACCATAACGCATAGAAAAGTCATTCCAGGGCAAAGTAGCTGAATTTTCTAAAAGAAGGAATGAAATACTGTACTCATTAAATCATTGTTAATGTAATAATTAATTTTAATTAGACTCAGAAACTACCATATTCATGTTAAGTTCAGAAAGTATGCATGCTCACTTCGATTCTTTATTTTTTTAATACAAAAATCCATGTGTAGAAAGTTCATAAAGGCTTATGTGAGAACCAGGATTGGACACAGTTTCTGTTTGCTTGCTATAATTGCAAGCAAAAGATGTGTTGAAAGAGTTGTTGTATGAAAGAAATATGGAAAACTAAAGTGAAAACCCCATTTTTATTTCAACTCAGAACTATTCCTGAGAGCAGTTATTGTGATTGTTATTAGTAACTTTTCCCAATATCTTCAACAATAATTTTTATATGCTCTTGTTAAATGCTTGTGTTGTTTATTAATATAATTTGAAATAAAGGGTAAGTACAGCCCATTATTGTGATTATAAACACAATTTTGTTCTGCTTTTGTTAAATCTAGCTATCCAGATCAATCTTCATTTCTTTTTATACTGTACCTTTAAGCATTCTGTCAATTTCAATTTTTTTTCTCTGAAATTATATTCCATGTCTGGAAACAAAATTGTATTTTATCCAAGGCATTTCGACAGTCTTATTTTATGATCTCCATCATTTTGTCCCACTTTTTCCATCTGTACTGTAACAATAATAATTTTAATATTTCCTTTTCTATTGACATAATAAGTGAAGGATGACATAGGCAAGACAGGCTTAGAGAGCTGAACTAATTAAAGGGCTTCAAAAGCTGGCTGAGTGAAATACTACAAATATATGTATCACCATCTGCTTGCTTATTGGTCTTACTAGTAGCACCATTGTTTTCTTTTCAAAATGATTTGCTAGCAAAGGTAATATTTGTTTCTGTACTTACTTGTACACGTATTTGCATCTACCATGATACATTAGCAAAGTGTTTCCTGTTATCTCAGATAACACTCACCAACTCCATACTTTTGTCTCAGAAAAAAACCCTCTATCACTCCTTCAAGCTTCACATTCAGTATAACAAAAGGCTATTCTATATTTGATTCATGGACCTTCCTATTTTCCTTACCTTGCAGTATATTATTTTAGTCTACTGTATCTTCTTTGTTGTCCTTTTTTAACTAGTCCTTGCGTGGTTTGTAGCTTTGCCCTTGGGCAAGGGTTTGATGAGCTTCTGATGGGCATGATGCCATCCAAACAGATGTGATAGAAAATAATCAGCCAACAGGCCCTCTGTATGTATAAAATACTCTTGTAAAGGGCAAGATTTTAATCTGGCAATGTTGAAATAAATGCTTACACCATGTAGTTTTTGGATGAAGGGTCTAGATCATTGTGGATCTAGTTCTGAATTCTATTTAAACGCTTCGCTTTCAGGGAAAACAAGGGAAAAGTTTTTGATGACATACAGAGGACCATTTTATACTGTTAGAAATAAACATCATCTTGCTAGTAGAGTTAAGGGATTCCCCTTCTTTTTTTTTTTTCTTTTTTTTTTTTTTTGTGAGAAAGAAACTTCATGCAGTGTGCCAAATCTGATTTCTAATCTTTAGTTTCAGGAATATTGAGTTACATAACCGTTTAAGCATTAACATTGACTTCTATCTCACTTAAGTTCATGCATGCAGAGAATGAATCCCTTTTTTAGATCAGTTACAAAGAATCTTTTCCCTCAAAGGAAAAAAGGACTTTCTGCAGATTGTCACTCAACCTTACTATCATCACCCTCTAATATGTAAAATAATACCTTCTAGAATATCCTGTCATTTATTTTCATTTTTGTTGTAGCCTTACATTGATTTTGTGTGGACAGATTTTTGATAATGGGGCAACAACAGGAATGTGTGCCAGAAGCTTCCCTTATGTTTGATGGAGCCAATGCCAGACAGCTCCAAGAGGGACCCACTGCTGGCCAAGGCCAAGGCCATGCCCTTAGGTGGTAGTGTCTTCAGTATAACATATATAAGAAGTAAAAACACCTGCTGTGCAAAAGTAACTTAAAAAAAAGTGTGAAAATATGCCCTGCAGACACCAAGATCAGTGAGGACAGAGGGGGACAAGGTTCTTCAGGTGCCAGAGCAGAGATTCCCCTGCAGCTTATGATGAAGGTCTTAGGGAGGCAGGCTGACCCTGCATGGAAGCCCATGATGGAGCAAAGATCCACCTGCAGTCTGTGGATTACCCCATTTCAGAACAGGTGGATGTGCCCCAAAGGGGCTGGAACCACATGGGAAGTCTGCACTTGAGCAGGCTTCTAGTAAGACCTGTGGAGTAGTGAAAAGAGGAGCCCACAATGGACCAGGTTTGCTGGCAGGATTTGCCATTCCATGGGGCATCAATGCTGGAGCAGCCTGCTCCTGAAGGACTTTCACCCATGGGAGGGACCCAACACTGGGACAGTGACAGATTGTGAGGAGTCCTCCTGCTGAGGAAGGAGGAGCAGCACAGACAGCCTGTGATGAACTGACCCCCATTCCTCTTCCCTTTGTGCCAGTGAGGGGGAGGAGGTAGAAAACTCATGACTAAATCTAAGCCTGGGAAGAAAGTTGGGGTGGAGAGAAGGTGTTTTAAGATTTAGGTTTTATTTCTCATTATCCTACTCTGATTTGATCAGTAATAAATTAATTTCCCCATCTTGAGTCTGTTTTGCATATCCCAGTAATTGCTGGGTGGTCTGTCCTTGTCCTTATCTCAACCCATGAACCTTTTGCTGTATTTTGTCTCCCCTGTCCAGTTGAGGAGATGGATGATAGAGTGTCTTTGGTTTGATGGTTGACATCAAGCCAGTGTCAACCCATCAAAAGATGTCACAAATAAAACGAGATAAAGATCTGGACAACTAAATAGTTAATTTAATAAATAACTAAATAAGATTGGTTGGTGTAGTTGCTTGACTTTCCCTCATAATGTTGTACTCATTGTGTCTGTATTTGTGTGCATAGGCTCAGGATGGTCCTCCTTTGGTCCTGATTGTAGTTTCTTTTTATTATTTTTAAGACCTTTTTATTTTACATCCTCCTTTGCTTGCCAGCCTGGTCCACTTCTTTGTTCTGATGACTGTGAATCATCTTCTCCCTCTCTTGATGCACTTTTTTGAAAAGTCTCACCAGGTTGATCAGGCTGATAAAAAAATATTTTCCCCCACCTGTAGACTGGTAACTGAATTGAAAAATACGGATGGACTCCTCATACAGACCATAAGCACCTACATTTAGACTCCCAAATATCAAAATCTCTAGATTGTTGCCCAATGTCTTAGTAAGTACTAACTTTAGAGTAAACTCCAGTGTTCCAGCTTCAGCTGTATTTGACTATTGACTACCATTGTTAATTATAAAAGATTTGAGAGACCTGGATATCATGTAGATTCTTATATTCAGTGTTCTCCTCAGGTGCTCTCTAAGCATGCAAGGCCATCTGGAGTGTCCTAAATTATCCATCTTGACCTCCAGCTACTAACTTGGAAGTATGTTGATACATTCTCTATGTTCTGTTTCAAATCTGCTGTTTTCTGAGATATCCTACAGGCCTTAGTAGATAGTAGTAACCTGTTTTAAGGTAGCTGGTTTGAGCTGTTAGAGACCTAATCCCCCACTAAATGCTGTCAAGGACCTAAGAACTAAAGTAGAACTTGGAGCTATTATTATCCTAGCACTGGGGAAGAAATTGGGAGAAATGAGTCCTTCTTTATTTTGCTTTAGACATTTTTGCCAGGCAGACAAGCAGAATTCCAAAGCAGACACAGATCTTGAATTGCTTGCTCAGCCATGGTAGGATCTAGATGCTACATACATCCATTACATGAGCTGAGGCACATGGAAAATAACCACCATTTTAGATATAAGCACTTGTCATAAGCATTTGCTTGCAGCAGAGTGTGAAGATAATAATGAATATAAACCCATGACAAAATGGGCTTTTTAAGTCCTATGGCACAGAGGACAACTTGTTTGCTATTTTTTTGCAATAGGGAATCTTAAAATTCTGCAAAATATTACCAAGCAGCATAATAATAGGAACACAGACATAAATTTTAGTTTTGATTTCTCGGTTAAAAAAAATAAAATTATAATTTATTCATGCCTTTTTATTTTAGAACTTAGCTAGCATTTAAAAACTCTAAATCTCTTTGCAGCCCTATTTCAATATCTGATATTGCCATTAGCTAATAAATCGGTAGATCAGCTGTGATTATTCCCACGATTGATGTAATCTTAGGACCAGCAGACATTTACTACTCCTAGTCTGCATTTTGCTTAAAAATGTAATAATGAAAAAATGCACTTTCACTGACTCTCAGGTAATAATGCCTGTTACTAGATAATGTAAACTAATGAAGAAAAAAACCTTAATGGTACAATCATTTCATTTTAGAACAATCATTTTGTTTTATGTGAGAGGAAAATAAAATAATTTTGTCTAGGTACATTCTTGGTGTCCAAATAAATGTTAAAGAGCTGATGAACTTTCCCAATTGATTTTTCACACCAAGTAAATCTTTTTGTAGTGCTTTCTCACTAAGTGAATAGTAGAGTATGGATTCTGTTGACATTTTAACAGTAGAAGATTCTATTTCTGATGTACAAATAAAATGTAAATGAACAATGCTTAGACAAAAGCTTTTAAATCAGAATGTTTTCTTTTTTTAACTTTCTATTTCATTAAACCAAATGGCAGAATTTTTTTTTTTTTTTACTTCTCCCATCACTCCTCACCCCCAAATACTTTGTCATGGGTTGGACATTCAGATGGACTTCACTAAAAAGAAGGAAATGAGCAACCTCAAGGAAAATATCCCAAACATGGTGTTTCATGGTAGTACTATCTTAAGAACAACAGGTCATATATGAAATGTAGATGACGTTTGAAACCTTCTTAAGCCACAATAAACAGTGATGCCTTTATCAAAAGCAATTCTGTGAAACCTCTGTTCAATAGCATTTATGAAAAGTACCCGTTTAAAAGAAGAGGTTTTTTTAGTCTTATATACATTTTTTTCAGTCCATTTGGCCAAAGAATAAGGAATCCAGTGAAATTTTATTCAGTAAAAGAACGGTATCATGTATCACAAGCAGAAATGGCTTACTCATAATGTTTTATTTGTTATTTATTAGCCCCTCTCAAACTCATAGATCTTCATCCTTAAGTCACAGTTCTTTTTAAGTGGTTAAGTACTTATAAACCTTAATTAGTTTCCCATTTCAAAGTTTCCAGATCCCTCTAGATCCCTCCTGTGTTGAACAAAAACAACCACCAGCTCCATTCAGTTATTATATTTCTTAGTATAGATTTTAATGCCTGACAAGAAGTTAATCCTCCTTCAGCCAGAGATTCCATGGCTGCTTAGAGAGAGTTAGTACAGACAGTTATATCTGCTCTTCCTCTTGTGTTACAACATAAAATCTGTATTGCCTGTATCTCACAGAGAGCTGCTAAAATCGTTTTTTGTGCATTTTAAGCCTATAGGGTGATGTGTTGTAATAGTAAATCATTCTGGCCAGGATCACTGCAGGCTGCTTCCTGTGCAGCTCTGGTAAGATGAAAGTGGTTAAAGGAAATATAGCTCCGGTCTGAACTGAAAAGACCTATTGAAAAAGGAAAGGCAGAGGGGAAGATATTGCAAGCAATACCAGTCTCTCCTTTCTCTCTTCATTTTTACTGAGATTGAATGAATTCTATGGTAGGTATAGGAGAAGCCACCCTGTACTTGACAAATTTTTCTTTATCCCCTTCCGTCCGCACCACCCTGGTGAGGTTAGGGTTGTTTTCCAAGCATCCTAGGAAATGTGGATTGGTGCACTACTGGCAGTTCTATATGAGAACAGCCTGAGGTGTCCTTTGCTGCTATCCTTCATCAACAACAGAGTGACAATGTCCAGGGCCAGGAATTACAGGTTTTCACTTTTTCATTATGTAGGTTGATCAAAGGCTGTACCCCACTAAGTGGCACCTAGCAGAAGAAACTGGGGGCTTAACAAGGAAGAAAAATGTATGGAGACCCAAAAGATTTAAAGTAAAAAACTTTTTTTAAATTATATCTAACAGTATATGTTTTTATGCACTGTTTCTTCCAGTTTACGTTAATGCTGTAGACTTCCTTCTTACCCCAATTTTAGTATCTCTTTGCTCCATGTCCCTCTAGAAATTCTGGTTTCATCTTCTGTTTCTAAGGTTCTGTCTGACTTGGGCTGCACCAGCCAGCATTTTTGAAGCAGAAAACCTTTCTGCCACCCAGCCACATCCTTTTAGCAAACATCCAGTACATATTAAGTAAAGAATTCTAATTTCTTACTGCATTCAGTTTGTGTTACAATGTCTTACTAGCAGGATGGAGGCTTAAGCTGTAGCTTCTGTGAAAACACTCCAGGAGCTGCCCCTGTGTGCAGCACAGCTGATTTCAAGATGGACCCTTATTTTGTCAAAAACAAGCCCATCAGCAATCTGTGAAAACATACTTCAGAAAGGGTAAAACCTGCTGTGCAGCAGCTGTGTGAGAAAGGAGTGAGAAAATGTGGCAGAAACAACTCAGTAGATGCCAATGTCAGCAAACAGGGAGGAGGAGGAAGTGCTCCAGGTACAGAGATTCTCCTGTGGCCCCCAGTGAAGACTATGGTGAGGCAGCTGTGCCCCTGCAGCCCGTGGAGGACCAGAGGGAGCACCGATCCATCTGGAGCCCATGGAGGACCAGAGGGAGCACCGATCCATCTGGAGCCCATGGAGGACCAGAGGGAGCACCGATCCATCTGGAGCCCATGGAGGACCAGAGGGAGCACCGATCCATCTGGAGCCCATGGAGGACCAGAGGGAGCACCGATCCATCTGGAGCCCATGGAGGACCAGAGGGAGCACCGATCCATCTGGAGCCCATGGAGGACCAGAGGGAGCACCGATCCATCTGGAGCCCATGGAGGACCAGAGGGAGCACCGATCCATCTGGAGCCCATGGAGGACCAGAGGGAGCACGGATCCATCTGGAGCCCATGGAGGACCAGAGGGGAGCACAGATCCACCTGCAGCCCATGGAGGACCAGAGGGAGCACAGATCCATCTGCAGCCCATGGAGGACCAGAGGGAGCACAGATCCATCTGCAGCCCATGGAGGACCAGAGGGAGCACAGATCCATCTGCAGCCCATGGAGGACCAGAGGGAGCACAGATCCATCTGCAGCCCATGGAGGACCAGAGGGAGCACAGATCCATCTGCAGCCCATGGAGGACCAGAGGGAGCACAGATCCATCTGCAGCCCATGGAGGACCAGAGGGAGCACAGATCCATCTGCAGCCCATGGAGGACCAGAGGGAGCACAGATCCATCTGCAGCCCATGGAGGACCAGAGGGAGCACAGATCCATCTGCAGCCCATGGAGGACCAGAGGGAGCACAGATCCACCTGCAGCCCATGGAGGACCAGAGGGAGCACGGATCCATCTGGAGCCCATGGAGGACCAGAGGGGAGCACAGATCCACCTGCAGCCCATGGAGGACCAGAGGGAGCACAGATCCATCTGCAGCCCATGGAGGACCAGAGGGAGCACAGATCCATCTGCAGCCCATGGAGGACCAGAGGGAGCACAGATCCATCTGCAGCCCATGGAGGACCAGAGGGAGCACAGATCCATCTGCAGCCCATGGAGGACTCCACACCAGAGCAGGTGGATCTGCTAAGGATCTGCATGCCAGGAGCAGCCCGTGCTGGAGCCTGCTCCTGGCAGGAATAGAGGCCTGTGATGAGTATGTGTAGGATCAAGATTTCTGGCAAGAACTATAGCCTGTGGGGAACACATCCCAGAGTAGTTCTTGAAGAATTTCAGCCCTTGGAAAGGACCCACACTGGAGAAGTTTGTGAAGGGTAGGGGCCCCACACTAGAGCAGGAGAAAAGAGTGAGAAGGATGGAGTGGGAGAGGACAAAGTGTTATGAGATGACTCCAACCCACACTCCTCATCCATCCTGCACCATTCTCAAGGCAGGAGAAGGCAGAAAATTTACCAATACAATTGAGAGAGGGAAGACGAAGGGGGATGAGAAAGGTGTTTTTGGTTATTATTTATTGTCAACAAGGGTAGAAGGGTAAGTTGTGTTACAGTCATAACAGTATGAAAATGAATGAATGTGGGTGTACCTCGAAACTGCAGAGTATGATCTTAAGGATGGTATTACTATGAATGCTACAACAGCCAGGGTCAGTAATAGACCAAAGAGGCCCAGAGGAAAAAAAAATCTGACTCATCTTCAAGAACTCAGGATGTTTTTAGGTTTTGGCCTATTTGAAAAACAATGACATCTTTAATGGAGGAAAAAAATCAGGAAATAAAAGAGAAATGTGCAAAATACCTTTTTCAGTGATGTAAAACATGTTACTCTGACATGAAATAGCCAGTCTGTTTTTTATACACACAGAGGATTGCTAATGGAGCCCTAGGTAGTATTTGGAGAAAGAGGCTGTCTCAGAACTCTAGAGGAATGGCAAAGATAAAAGACATTTGATGGCTGTAGAAATAATCTGATTCTGCTAAAATACTACAACTGTGATACTAGTTGGCCAAATGGCAACAGTAGCAGACAAGGAAATAAAACAAAACCAACTTTTATGATCTCTTTCTTGTGAAGTCTGTACAAGACCACTATCTCTTTAGTCTTGGTCTAGATATTTTCCGGAAGAGATGGAGACTTACAGAGGAACCAATATTGAATATATTGAAGTTTTAATGGAGGATTTATATTTTAAATAATAAGTTTTTCATTATAAGAAGTTAAAATTTCAATTTCTTTTAGCTCTGAAAGAGTGTGCATTGTGTTTTGAGGGTTAAATGGTTTAAACATATTGTTTCTTGTTCATCTTTATGGCATGATTTTGTTTATCAAATTATGTTGGGTTTATTAATTGTAGAAATCATTAAAATATAATGAACATGTACTTAAACAAGCTTATATTAACCATACAGGAAGTGAGGATTTTATATCTAAATAACTTCAAATGTAAAACGTGAAATTTGTTCTTTCAGTTTTGCTGTTGCTATGATTGATAGGAAGTTTCTTTGTAGTAGTAAATGCTGGAAGTTTAAAGGAATTTTCTTCATCTTTAGGAAACTTGTTCAGTTCAGACTTGCCTGACATTTTACTTATGTTTGATATCAAAGAAAAATAAAAGAGGACCTCTTCCTTCTGAGTATTTCAAAAATCTGACTTTTAGGATTGGTTCAACTCTTTAATTCAGCACTTGATTTAAAGTAATCTCTTCAAGGCACTAATGAGCCTGTCTTGTGATTCTCTGTAAATACTTGTGGAACAGGACCATGATTCTATGATCATTTGTACCTCTAAGGTTGTTGTCTCACTTACTCCTCACGTAAAATCAATTTTCCTATTTTGTTTCCCAGTACAAAAGCTTTTTCTACTTTTAGTCACTAAAATGAACACATCTGATAGCATCTTTGATTGTCTTCCCTGTTAGCCTGTAATAATCTGGTCAGTTCCTGTTGGAGTTTAAGAAAGCTCCCCGTTCTTTCTTTTTTTCCCTCTCCTCTCTTAAAGGAATTTTTCCCCATGTTTGGTTGCTAGGGAACAAATGGCTGGGTACTTAAGAGAAACAAAGGGAAATGGCCATGGAGAGAGGCCCGACCCTCCTTTTTGCCTGGAGCTGTTCTCATTGAGCAGAAACTAGAACTGGGCGGGATTTTGAACTGGAACGGGGGGGGGCGAGATACAGCCTGGCTGTAGTTTTTTCGCTGGCATCTCAAGGAGAGAGAGGCTGCTCTGCCCTGCCGCTCCTCTGTTCTTTCTGCCAGTCCTGTGCTGCCCCTGCCGCCTTCACTGCTTCAGCCATTTCTGGCACAGCCATCACTCCTGCTTGGGTTTCGGCTTTTCCTGCCGCTGCCGCTTTCTGCTACACTGTAGCCCCGGCGCCCTGCCTGCTGAGACCTCCTGAGACCCCGCTGCAGCTCCGGAGTTGGATACATCTCATCTACAGCCCGGGATTTGGATCCATCTCTCCTGCTCCAGCCTCCTGTCCCCGAGGGTCCTTCCCCGCTGCCCCAGGGGGGTTGTGAGTTTACTCTCTGCCGCCGCCATTTCCTGTGAGGGCCGAGCTCGCTCCGGAGCGCCCCCTGCAGCCGCGGGGGAAACATCGCTGCCTGACAGCCCAGAGAGGCTGCACCGGACTCTGCTCTGTTTGGTATCACCACCAGGGTTACTGCTGTTTGTTTGCCTTGCTTTATATATGTGTTTATATAATCATTAGTAAAGAACTGTTATTCCCATTTTCCATATCTCTGCTTGAAAGCCCTTGATTTCAAAATTATAATAATTCGGAGGGGAGGGGGTTGCATTTTCTATTCCAAGGGAGGTTTCTGCCTTCCTTAGCAGACCTGTCTTTCAAACTGAGACAGTTCCTCATCTCCTCTTATTGCTGTCACTAATTCTTTAAAGACATTTTGTGTCAACAAGCTTATCTGCTTGAAAATAGCACTCATTCCTAAGTTATATATTCTATTATTTGAAAAGTAATCTAAAGCCTGTTTGAATTCTGGTAAATTACTGCAATGTGTTATCTAATGGATGATATTTTCCAGAATCCCTAGTATCACAAGGATCTGATCCATATTACTCACTCCTCTGGAAAAGTCCTTGACATACTTTGTCTTCAGCATCCTTCTAAATGCCAGTGGAATGAGTAAGTCAACGCTTAATATGTCTTTCACTTGTTCTTCTCACCCTTCCTGTAGAGCAGTTTTCTCATTCACTCATGCTTGCTCTTTTCTGAAATGGATGTTAAATATCTTCTGGATGATGTAATTTTTTTATTTCTCATATTTTGTTGCAAGCTTGTGGAAGTCTCATATTTTTTGGTCCACATTATTTCCCCTTCCTGCATTCATACTTGTCAAGCTTTGTACTGATATTTTTACTTTTTCTTGCAAGAATTCCAAGATTTGTTTTCCTTAATTTACTTGAGGTATGCCTCTCCTTAGAGAACATTCTCCAGCCTTATTCCAGCTCCTATAATTGCACATTGTACGGACTTTTAAAATCTTCTTTCCATCATTTATCCATTTCCTATCCGTAGTAATTTGTTAACAGTTGTCTCTCACTCCAGTTCCGATCTTCTGAACTCCAGTCATCTGCTTTACCTCATCACACAAAGCCTGAAGCACATTTTTATTCTTGTGCTACTTTGCATTCTTTGCTTATTGTTTGCTCCTGTATTGAATTTCTGTTTTGTCAATTTGCTGTATTCTGCTTTCAGAATTAACTCTTACATTTTATTCTTGTTCAATGGCTTTTAACTGTTCATCATTTTATGCCTCATTTATTATCTTCTTTTCATCTCTTTAGTTTACAATATTGTTTCTTTGGCTGATTCTCTTACATGACAGTTGTCTAGTTGTCTCCTGTTCTTTCTCTGTAAATATTAATTTCTCCAATTAATTTCATGAATGAATCAAGCTTTCTTTATACTCAAATGGGACAATGTGATCCTCTTAGCAAAAGTATTAGTTCCTTTCTTCACACAGGATAAGACTATTTCCCTTAAAATTTTTTTGCAAATTACAGTTACCTTCCACTTGGTTTATGAACAGGCAAAATCAGTCTGATATCTTTCACAATAGTGGTGAAACGGAGATTACCCAGCAATATCTGAAAGAAGCTTTGCAGGAACAGAGATGAGGGTCCTGACGGAAACCAAGCTGAATGAGAGTCAGCAGCACACCCTTGTTGTGGGGAAGGCCAGCTCCACAGTGGGCTCTGTCAAGGAGGGCACAGTGCCCAGTTAGAAGTAGCCAGGGGGTGCAAGGAAGAAATTACTCTTCAGTATTCACCACTCATAAGACAGCGACTGCAGGCGTGCCTGGTACTGGCACACTCAGAAGCACTCAAATATGAGGAAAGCATTTGCAAACTGAAAAAGTTTAACAAGTGGCCACAAAGGTGGCTGAAGGCTTGGATGGGGAGATCGAGATCTCTGGGCTTATTCATGTTGAAGAAGAGACCTAATTCCCATGCCCTGCCCTCAGAAAAGGCAGTTGCTTTTCTTTAGATGTCACTGAATAGTTAAAGAGAAAAAAAATCATTCTTCTGAGATGTGCACAGTGAAAGGGTGATGGGGCACAGGCAACAAGTTGCAGCAAGAACTATTTCAAACATATAAAAGCAAAAAAGCAAACAAGGAAAAATCATAGTGACAGTTGTTAAAAAGTGAAATAGCCTGCCCAGAGAGGTTGTGAAGTCTCCATCACCTGATAGATAGGCACAGCTCTAAGCAATCTCATATAATCTGACATTACTCTGCCTAGACAGTGGTCCCTCTCAATCTAGATTATTCTATATTTATGCAAATACAGTTCTAAAATGCAATTATTGCTGAAAATTTGTAACATTACAGCCTCAGCTTTCTGAAATATGTTTTTAGAGAGAGAATAAATAGCATGAATCAGAATACAATCAATAAAAATGCAGAAAAGGAAGTTGAGCAGTCAGCCCAAATCTGTTTTCCTTTAAGTTATACAAGACTGGCTGCTGCACACCACTATGGTGATTTTCCTGTTAAGGAACTGAGTTAAAAACTGATCAGTGGTAATCTGTATGGGAGCCTGAATAGATGAAAGGGGTTAATGATATTGTACTGGAATTCATGAATTCTCAGTTTTGGGGTGTTGCATGGAGATTGTAGAAAATCGGGATATGGCTTATACAGGTTTGGATATAATTCTCTGATAAATCTACACTCATTAAGGAGCGTTCCAATGTATATATAGCCTACCAGCAGAGCAGAAAGGCTTTTAAAGCTAAATTGTTTTTCTTAAAAAAAAATACACAAACCATGCACAGTTATACTGTACTGCAGCCTGGAAAACAATGCATAACCTCCTCTCTATGCCTTTCTGTTCTACCTTATGTGAAATGATAATCTTGAAATTGTAATTCATTATTCTCAGATTTTTGGCTTTTCTTAGAAAGTTATATAATTTCACATCCAAAATTTTACAGATTCCTCTTAGGAAATACAATATAACTTCTAGTTTTGCTTGAAGTTAGCAGCAAAACTTGCTACGAATGTTTAAAGATTTGGTATTTCCCCCACTGATGATAGTTAACCTACCTTCATAATCAATAACAGCACATGTTCTCATGACAGATGGCATTTGTTCTGTGAGTTCCACAAGCATCACGTAAATGGAAAGGTTTCTAGATGATGGAGGTTATGTCTTAAAGTTTAAGTGTTGCTTCCTCTTTAATGTTGCCAGATATCATGACAACAGACCTGTGTGTATAAAGGGACTTTCATCAGGAAAAAAAATGTGTGGAAAAAGTATTTTATTTAATTAAAGGTGGATGATGTTTCAAAGCCATTAGCTGAAAAGATTCTTGAAGTCTCACAGTTTCTTAAACTTCCATTTTTTCAAATCATGACATATCATTTAATTAAAAAAAAATCCCATCCCTTATTGAAATGTGGGGTGAAAAAAGTGCCTATACAATAGAACATGCTAAAATATCACTATTCCATGTTGCTAGGAATTTATAAGATATGCTTAATACTTCAATAAAACATGAGCCTTTTTAGGAGTGTCTCTAGAACCTAATGAAAAATACTGGAATAATCTTATTTTGTTCAATAAGGTCACAGCCAAAAAAAATCCAGATTCATAATAACTATAGGGCATGAAATGAAGTTTAAACCAGGTGAAACTTTCTTGGAGGCAACCTATAAGGTTAAGGCACGGAATCAATGACAGCTCCTTCATCAGCTATGGATGCAGCCCTTTGGGTCCGGTAACTTTGTGTAGGAATCAAGAAAAGAAACATAAGAAATAGCAGCAGAAATGTGAGCAAGAATTAGGCTGTGCTTTTCAGAATTTGTGATTACTTGTGATTACTTGTGCAGTTATTGTTACACATTTTGCATTAAACTTTCATTTGTATAAACTATCTGGAATGTTGATAAATAAGAACAGACAAAAAACATGCAGAGGTTTGACCGAATTAGATTTTTGCCCCAAATAATTCATTCATTTTTGATTTGGGTAAATACCATCACTCCGAGAGCTTATCCAGTCTTTTAAAGTTGTAATTCAGAGGAATGTACCAGTAGGTCTTTGAGGTAATCCTCCAGTGACAGGCATTAACAAAGTGGGTGCATGTAAACCTACTTTTTCTACATAAGAGCTATGTTTTATTGTGTAAATGTGTGCACACATTTCAAGAGAAAGCATGACTGTGATCAATGCAATAATAGATTTTTATTGTCTTGGAAATATTTGCACTGTTTTATATCTAACATCTTTAAAGGATAATTTCATTACTTTTAAATTTAGAAACAGCAACCAAATTATACTATCTCAAGATTGCAAAAAGTTTTATTGGTATAACTGGGGAAATATCTTTTCCAAACCTGATATTTTTCATTTACTTTCAAATATTTGCCTGTGATTACATTAAAGATATGGTGGCTTTATATGCAGATGAAGTAATGTTACTTTTTTCTGAGCTTAATATAGATATATTAATATATAAGCAATATATAATTTATATTACCATATAATTGCATAACATTTTCTGGTGGAACATTTTCACTAACATTAAATATATTAACAATCATTTTTAAAACCGAAAATTTTTTTTTATTAAATGTAAAAGTAATAACTGTAGAAAGAACATGTAACTCAAAGCACTTAAACACACAGAACAAAAATAACAGACTTTTTGCAGTGTGCAGAAATTGAACTTGGCTATCTTGATATTCTGACTCTCTGAAGGTGTGTTAGACACTGTCTTTAGCTAACATATGAAAAAAAAATTGTTCCTAGTGGCCTGTCACAAAATTTCATATCGCAGAGTTGATCATGTTTTGTAGTTCCTTAACCAGAAAGTTTGATTGAACCCATATGAATTTTTCTATGGAAATATGGTAATTAGTTGAGACTGGATGACCCATTAAAGGAGTACACATTAGATTACAGGTGTTTCATGTGTAAACAGGGAAATAACAATAAGATTTGCAGCAAGACAAGAGAAGATATTATTTCTTCTCTTCCCTCTTGTCTATCTTGCATGAAATCCCATTGTTTTTCTTATTTAATCCTTAGCAGCTAGATGATCACTGATTTTGTCAAGTGTTAAACCAGCATGTTTAAAGGATGTCACAGAAACCTTGTGTTAAATAGATTTCAAGTTTCTGACAAATTTCCATTGTATGAATCCAAAAATAAGTGCCTGATAGGCATTGTAATCTGCTTTGGCATACATGAAAGTTTACTTCATAATTATTATAGCTGAAGCTGAAAAGAATGAAGAATTGCCCTGCATATAGGATGTAAATTTAAATGGCAAAGGGACTAATGAGTTAAATCTACATATATTTTGAAGCAATTTTGCAAAGAATGCTTGCTCATTTGGTCTGTCAAAGAATTGCCTTTATTATATATATATTCTTCCCTCCTTTATAAATTCATTTTACATTGTTCCCAAGGAGCATTCAGTTGTACATAACATGCTACAAAGGTTGGAGCTCAATATTTGCAAATGATTTAATTTTTGTATTGAGTATTGACTATTGAGTAATTGGGTGTATTTTTGTATTGTAAGGCAGAGTGACACTGCATTCTTGCAATACAGTGCTTGAAACATCTAACGTGATGTATTAAATGTTTCTTCAAAGCCTGACATTTTCTATATTTTCAATATTTAAGGACAGCCTCCTCCAAGCTCTGGAGTAATGCACCCCAGCAAAGGGGAAGTCAGGCAAAAACAGCAGGAGGCCTGCATGGATGAACAGGGCATTCCTAGACAAGCTCAAACAGAGAATAGAACCTACAGAAATGGAAGCATGGACAGATGGTCTGTGAGGTCTACAGAGAGATTGTCTGAGCAAGGTCAGGAAAGCTAAAGGAAAGCTAAAGCCCCGATAGAATTAAATTTGATTAAGGATATCTAGACCAACAGGAAAAGCTTGCATAGGTATATTGGTGGTAAAAGGCAAACTAGGAAAAATACACACCCTCTCCAGCAAGATAATGGAGACCTGTTCTTCTTCTGAATGGAGAAGGCTGTGGTACTCAATGACTCTTTTGCCTTGGTCTTCATGTGCTCCAGCTGCACCACCAAGTCACAGATGGGAAAAACAAGTGCTGGGAGAATGAAGAATGGTCCACTGTAGGAGAAGACAGGTTTGATATCTGTGGAACCCGAAGGGCCACAAATACATGGCAACTGATGAGAAGCATACGGGAACTGGTGGAGGAAGTGGATAAGCCACCATCCATCACATCTGAGAAGTCGAATCAGTCCAGCGATGTTCTGACTGAGAAAAGGGAAAACACAAGTCACATTTCTAAAAAGAAAGATCTAGGCAATTACATGTCATTCACCTCCATGCCTCTCAAGATTATGGATCAGATCCTCCTGGAAACTATGCTAAGGCACATGGAAAATAAGGAGGGGATTGGCGACAGCCAGTATGGCTTCACTAAAGGCAAATTGTGCCTGACAAGTTTGATAGCCTTCTGTGATGCATTTACAGAGTTGGTGGTTGAAGGAAGAGTAACTGATGTCATCTACCTGGACATGTAAAGCACTGGACGCTGTGACACTGGACACATTACATCCTTGTCTCTAAACTGGGGAGATGCAGATTTGGTGGATTTACCACACAAAGCAATTGGCTGGTTGGTTGCACTCAAAGAACTGTGGTGAGCAGCTTTATGTGCAAGTGGAGAGCAGTGAGAGGTGGTATTCCTCAGAGGTCAATATTGCATAATGCCTGGTTAAGGCAATTAACCTTTGTGTCTGCTTAAAAAGTGTGGAAAACTGGTGCTCTTAACTATGGCAGAAGTCAATTGTCAACCAAACTCAGCTATCATAAATAAAGAGCATCTCCTTGCAAATGATGTCTCTCTCCAGTTTACTATATATTGTAATTAACTTCAAAGACATATTTTTAACTCAGGAAATCTCTATATTTCATGCAGTTTCTAAGGA
The DNA here is from genome assembly GCA_013400515.1 of Erpornis zantholeuca. Taxonomy (NCBI): domain Eukaryota; kingdom Metazoa; phylum Chordata; class Aves; order Passeriformes; family Timaliidae; genus Erpornis; species Erpornis zantholeuca. The sequence continues at coordinate 10,903 of VZTN01006687.1, read as the reverse complement.
TTTTTCTAGAGAAATATCCTTATGGATATTTCTCAAATTTTTCTCTAGGTTTTTCTCTTTCACTACATCTAGAGTCTGAGACAGATAAACCTTTGCATTGCTATATTATGGCTGGCTGCATCTGTTTTAGGAATTCTGTTCCAACAAGTACAGTATTTTGCAGCATTGAATTAATTTTGTTTCGGTACACACAGTACTACTCCCAGAAACTACAACATCTAGAAACAGCTGGAAGGACATTAATCGCTTATCTAAACATGCAAATAAGTAGAAAGTGAAGCATGAAATTACTTTCTGTACACTGTTCACTATGTTTGTCATCAATATGCTGATGTAAGTATGACAATACTCTTTATTTGGATCTGTGATCATTAGCCTTGACTCTTGTTTAATGTGTTTTGGCAAACGTTATTGGAGGTAAACCCATGATTGTATTGTACCTATTAATTAGGTTGTCTCATTTATTGTGGTTGACAGAAATCTTTTTCTTCCACCATCTCATTTTAGGTGAGCTAAACTCAGCAAAAAATAAAGAGTAAAGCTTTTTTTCCCCTTACTTATCCAATTTATTAGGTCATAAATACCAATAAAAACTGCTTGTTTTCCTTAAAGTGTTCCCTTAAAATGTGGGGGTTTTATTTCAAAGTGAATCTATCAATTTTTACTCTAGCAAAGATATTCAGAGAACATTTCATGTTTAGCTATGTACCTGGGAAAAACTCATCCTGGTGAGGATGCATCTCGAGTTCTTGTCTAATTCTGGGTCCCTCACTTCAGAAAAGACATTGAGGTACTGGAGTGTGTCCACAGAACGGCAATAAGCTGGTGAATGGACTAGAGAGTTAGTCCTGTGACAGCAGCTGAGGGGGCTGTGGCTGTTTAGCCTGGAGAAAAGGAGGCTCAGGGGGCACTTCATTGCTCTCTACAGCTGCCTGAAAGGAGGTTGTACCCAGGTGAGGGTTGGTCTCTTCTCCCAGGCAGCCACTGACAGGGCAAGAGAACACAGACTGAAGCTGCAGCAAAGCAGGTTCATGCTGGACATCAGGTGGAATTTCTTCAAGAAAAGGGTTTTTAAACATGTCAAGGGACTGCTCAGGGAGGAGGTGGAGTCACTGTCCCTGGAAATGTTCAAGGAACAACCAGCCATGGCACTTGGTGCTGTGGTCTAGATAACAAAGTTTTGATCAGTCAAAAGGTCTTCAAAATCTTTTACAGCCTAAATGATTCTGTGATTATTTTTGAAACAAAACACTCAAATAAGTAGAAAAAACCTGATCATTTGTGTATTTGTTTATACAATACATCACTATACATCTTGAACTAAAACAAGGTCTGAGACAGAAAGAAGTGTCCTTTTAACATTCCGTCATCTCATCAGCTGGAAATATAACCATCAGGGTGTGAGGAAATGCTTAAAAATGGAAATCCATGGCTTTTTCAGATGCTGTGGCTCTAATTCTTGAACTCTTGTTTCTTCTGCCTGCATCCCTTAAGTCTTATCCTTCTGTGCCAGAGTTGTATATATAAATAAATATATAAATGTAAAATAGCTCTAGATACACATATTTAGACAACAGAATTGTTCTCTTGTGTTTAAAGAACTTCAAACTGTCCTTCTAGTGAATTCCAGTGTCTCTGCAAAATAAACAGCCTTTATTTCTCTTTCTTTCGAATTTTCATAAAAGAGACAAGGTAGGATAAAAAGAGAAAAATCTTTCAAGTTTATTTGATAACAGGTTTTTTTATGTATGCCTACCTACATACTTATAATTAATATATGTGTTTTCCCATAGATACAGTAAGATGTCCTAAACTCAATTAAAACCTATGATCAATAGTCAGCTTTGTTCCCAAGACAATGAGTGGGATGGAAACATATTTCTTATTTTTTCTTGTTCTTTTATTTTTACTTTAATATCTCTTTCTATAGCATATGTTCACACATCAAATAACATTCACAGTATTGATGAAATGTCAAAGATATTGAATCTATTGTTTTTATTGAAAATAAGATTGGTCTTGCATCTGGAATGCATTGTGTGTGCTGATAGTGTTAAGATTTTGTCATTAAATTTCTTCTGGTACAGTTAGTGTTTCGACAAGATTACTTTGTAAGAAAATGGATATTCAAAAAACTTTTATAATATCTTCCTGAAAGTTCTGGATGGAGGGAAAAAATAACATCTCATGACAGAAACCATATTCAAGCCTGCTTCTATTTTCCCTAGTCTATTCACTTCTCAAGGAAATGCAACAGAGGAGACATCAGTGAAATGGCTAACAATAGATGATAAAAAAGAAGGTTTTGCACAGGGCTTAAACAGGTTCCAAAAGTTACAGTTGATTCATTGCCTTGATCATCAAAAAGAATTAGTAGCTGAAAATGCAATGAAAGACATTACTGAGCTTTGATCAATTTAACAGTTTTAAAACAAATTCTGTAAAGTGTCTGCAGTCAATCAGTAGCAAAATGAAAGAGAGCTGCATGAATGTATATGTGAGGCATCATCAGAGCCACTTCCACATCAGCACAACTTTCATTGTACGATGAGCAGCCAGCCTTACAGAGCTGAATAATCCTTTTTGAGGACAAGCAGATCTGAAGAGTACAGTTCATGTCTGCCTCACTTCTCTCTTACAATATAGATAAATCAGTCCTGATGTGATCACAATTGGAAAGAATCGTGTGTGATATTTTTAAAATGATGATTCTTGATTTATGTCAACTTATCTTTATCAAAAATTCTCTATTGGTTTGGGTTTCTTCTTCCAGAAATCTTGCAAAATATTCTTTTCAGGAAAAAAAGAGAAAATCTGTCTTCATTGAAGAGCTAGGTTTGCTTCAGTGCTCTGTCTTTTCATTTTACCAGAATCTATGTGCTAATGGTTATTGCATGATACTTTTGGGACTTTTAATGTTGCATTTACACACATACGTTGTGAGATGCAGCAATTCAGAAATCTAAAATTCTTCTGAAGTTACAGAAGGTATTTTTTAAAATGGGCATAGCCAGCCCTGGTTTTGCCAGAACAAAGTATGAAGATCAAATAGATGTGGACTTTGAGGAAACTACGCAAGCCTGATATTTTATAATCTTACTTGGTTTTAATCCATATCACACAAAAGCTCAGTCAAACATTATTCTGAACTGTTCTATAAGTGCTCACTTTGTATAGAAATAGCAGATTGTACGTGATAATGTTCAAGACCAGCTGAGAGAGTTGGGGTTGTTCAGCCTGGACAACAGAAGTCTCTGGGAAAAATTTGTTGCCATTTTTCAATACTTAAAAATGACTTATAAGAAAGACAGCCTTTGTTTCATGGTCTGCAGTAAAAAGATAAAGGACAATGTTTTTAAGCTGAAAGAGGGTAAATTTAGATTGCAAATAGTGAAGACATTTTTTATGTGAGGGCAGTGAAATTATGGAACATGTTGCCCAGGATGTTATGTATGTTCACAGAATTGAAAGTGCTCAAGGTTAGGCTGGATGGGCTCTGAGCAAAATGGTGTAGTGAAAGATGTCCCTGCTTATGACAAGGAGGTTGGACTAGATGATCTTTAGAGGTTCCTTCCAACTTAAATAATTAAGTNGCAAAATAAACAGCCTTTATTTCTCTTTCTTTCGAATTTTCATAAAAGAGACAAGGTAGGATAAAAAGAGAAAAATCTTTCAAGTTTATTTGATAACAGGTTTTTTTATGTATGCCTACCTACATACTTATAATTAATATATGTGTTTTCCCATAGATACAGTAAGATGTCCTAAACTCAATTAAAACCTATGATCAATAGTCAGCTTTGTTCCCAAGACAATGAGTGGGATGGAAACATATTTCTTATTTTTTCTTGTTCTTTTATTTTTACTTTAATATCTCTTTCTATAGCATATGTTCACACATCAAATAACATTCACAGTATTGATGAAATGTCAAAGATATTGAATCTATTGTTTTTATTGAAAATAAGATTGGTCTTGCATCTGGAATGCATTGTGTGTGCTGATAGTGTTAAGATTTTGTCATTAAATTTCTTCTGGTACAGTTAGTGTTTCGACAAGATTACTTTGTAAGAAAATGGATATTCAAAAAACTTTTATAATATCTTCCTGAAAGTTCTGGATGGAGGGAAAAAATAACATCTCATGACAGAAACCATATTCAAGCCTGCTTCTATTTTCCCTAGTCTATTCACTTCTCAAGGAAATGCAACAGAGGAGACATCAGTGAAATGGCTAACAATAGATGATAAAAAAGAAGGTTTTGCACAGGGCTTAAACAGGTTCCAAAAGTTACAGTTGATTCATTGCCTTGATCATCAAAAAGAATTAGTAGCTGAAAATGCAATGAAAGACATTACTGAGCTTTGATCAATTTAACAGTTTTAAAACAAATTCTGTAAAGTGTCTGCAGTCAATCAGTAGCAAAATGAAAGAGAGCTGCATGAATGTATATGTGAGGCATCATCAGAGCCACTTCCACATCAGCACAACTTTCATTGTACGATGAGCAGCCAGCCTTACAGAGCTGAATAATCCTTTTTGAGGACAAGCAGATCTGAAGAGTACAGTTCATGTCTGCCTCACTTCTCTCTTACAATATAGATAAATCAGTCCTGATGTGATCACAATTGGAAAGAATCGTGTGTGATATTTTTAAAATGATGATTCTTGATTTATGTCAACTTATCTTTATCAAAAATTCTCTATTGGTTTGGGTTTCTTCTTCCAGAAATCTTGCAAAATATTCTTTTCAGGAAAAAAAGAGAAAATCTGTCTTCATTGAAGAGCTAGGTTTGCTTCAGTGCTCTGTCTTTTCATTTTACCAGAATCTATGTGCTAATGGTTATTGCATGATACTTTTGGGACTTTTAATGTTGCATTTACACACATACGTTGTGAGATGCAGCAATTCAGAAATCTAAAATTCTTCTGAAGTTACAGAAGGTATTTTTTAAAATGGGCATAGCCAGCCCTGGTTTTGCCAGAACAAAGTATGAAGATCAAATAGATGTGGACTTTGGGGAAAATACGCAAGCCTGA
>VZTN01006686.1:1705-37614 GCA_013400515.1 Erpornis zantholeuca | reverse complement strand
AGACAGCATAGTTAAAAAACCCCCAAGTATTTGCCTGTTAGTAGTATGACCCATTTATCCTTACATGTACTACAATATCTTTCCTTTTTGTGCATCACGATAGAAGGGAGAGTGTGTATGTAGGGACATGTAAATACGTACATAAACCATTCAGACATATATATCATTAGATATACATTTAGACTTCAGGTTCACCGCGAACTTGGAAGCCCTTTCTGAAGCGTTTCATTGTTTGAAGAGTCATTTTTTCCCAGTTTCTGCACTGTATGAAGTAGGATATTGGGGCTTAGTTTAGGTGAGGGTTCTTACCATATTAGACAATAAAAAAGGCACATTCTTTGTGATTTAAAGTATTATTGCCATTTTGCATTCATGACAATGATGGTATTTCTTACTATTCCCTTTAGCATAGAGACACTTCCTTCTGATATGATCCATTGCAAGGAAACCCTGTATTTTCTTCAGAACACCCCTAGAGTTACTTGGTTTATGGTGTCTGAGAAAAATAGCAAATGAGTGACCGTGGGTTGGAAGCCGTATTTGGACATGGAACAGTATGTATTTATGATCTAAAAAACATTATACTTGGACTTTATCCTGCTGTGACACTCTTTGTAGGTAACTAGTTCTCTTACATAGTGTATGCTGTAGGCATAGATTATGTCTTGCACACTGGCTGTTCCAGGAAGAGAATCACAGAATAAGCTGAGTTGGAATGGACCCACAAGGATCATCAAGCAAAACTCCTGGTCCTGCACAGCACCATCACCATGAGTCATGCCACAAGAGTGTTGTCCAAACACTTGAACTCCATCAGGCTTGGTGCTGTGACCACTTCCCTGGGAACCCTGTTCCAGTGCCAAAACAACCTTTTCCTAATATCCAACGTAAACCTCCCCTGACAAACCTTCAGGCCATTCCCTCAGATTCTGTCCCTGGTCACCAAAGAGAAGAGATCAGTGCCTGCCCCTCCTCTTTCCCTCACGAGGAAGTTGTAACTGCAATGAGGTCTCCCCTCAGTCTGCTTTTCTCCAGGCTGAACTGACCAAGTGACCTCAGACACTCCTCATACAGCTTCCCCTCAAGGCCCTTCTTTGTTGCCCTCTTTTGTACTCTCTCTAGTGATTTAATGTCTTTCTTATATTGCAGTGCCCAAAACTGCCCCCAGGACTAGAGGTGAGGTTGCCCCAGTGCAGAGCAGAGCAGGACAATCCCCTCCCTTGCCCGGCTAGCAATGCTGTGCCTGATGCCCCCCCAGGAGACTCTTGGCCCCCCTGGCTGCCAGGGCACTGCTGACTCATGTTCAACTTGTCACTGATCAGGACCTCCAGGCCCCTTTCTGTGGCACTGCTTTCCAGCATCTCATTCCCCATTCTGTCCATACAGCCAGGGTTGTTCCATCCCAGGTGCAGAATCCAGCACTTTCCTTTGTTGAACTTCATATGCTTGGTGATTGTCCAATCCTCTAACTTTTTGCTGTCTCTCTGCAGGGCCTCTGTGCCTTCAAGGGAGTCAACAGCTCCTTGCAGTTTTTTATCATCTGTAAACTTTCTCAGTATCTCTTCCTGTCCTGCGTCCAAGTCATTTATGACGATGGGGAGAGAGCTGGGCTGAGGATGGAGCCCTGTGGAACCCCACTAGTGACCAGGTGGGTGACTAGGTCACCAGTCTGATGTCACCCTAGTCACTGTCACCTTTTGCACCTGACCCATGAGCCAGTTGCTCACTCTGGCCTGCTCACCCATCACATGATGTGCTTATCCAGCTGAGTGCTGGGCATTTTGACCAGAAGGATACTAAGAGATACAATATTGAAAGCTCTGCTGATATCCAGAAAGATTACATCAAGTGACTTCCCTTGATCCACTGGGTGGGTTACCTTTCCATAAAAGGAAAAAAAATCAAAAAATCTGTTAAAAGAATCAATCAGGTTTGATAAGCAAGACTTTCCTCTCACGAAGCTGTGCTGACTGTGACCAATAACTGCATTGTGTTTCTGGGTTTTTCAATACCTTCCAGAATAACATTCTCCGTAACTTTACCAGGCACTGAAGTGAGAGTGACCTGTAGTTTCTAGGGTCCATCTTCTTGTCCCTCTTGAAAATCACATTTGCCAGCTTCCAGTCATCTGGGACCTCTCTAGAATCCAAAGACAGCTCAAAAATCACTGAGAGAGGTTTTGTGATGACATTAGTCAGCTCTTTGGGGATTCATGGACAAATCCCATCAGGCCCCATAGATCTGTAGGGAACCAGCTAGGGCAGCAGATCCCACAAAATTTCAGGGTTGACTGGGAGATGATCATTCCCGTAGTCATAATGCCCCAGCTCAGAGCACTGAGATCCCCTTGGTACATCATCTGTGTTGAAGATAAAGATTTCATGAAACACCTCTGCCTTTTTTCTGTTCCTGTTTGCAGGGTGACCGTCCTCAGCCTGTAATGGACTGATGTTATTTCTACACTGTTTTTTTCCATTAATATACTTCAAAAGACTCTTTTATTGTCCCCCACATTTTTTGGCCATCTTCAACTCCAGTTGAGCTTTGACTGGATGAATTTTCTCTCTACAGTGGCAAACAACATCTCTGTATTCTTCCACGACACCTGATCTTGCTTCTAGTGGACATACAACTTCCTTTTTTGCCTTATTTCCAAGAGAAGTTTCCTGGTCAACCAAGCCGGCCTTTTGCCTCACCTGCTTGACTTATGATATTTGGGAATTGCCTGCTCCTGTGCCCTTGGAGGTAATATGTAAAAAAGCGACCACCACTTAATGACTCCCACACCAGTAAAAACATTTTCCATGGGAACCTTTTTTAATAATTGCCTGAGCAGGCTGAATTCTGCTCTCCTCATGTCCAGGATTGTTTTGCTGGCACTTTCCCTCTTGTCAATAGAAATTTTAAACTCAGTCATTTCATGGTCACTGTGAGCAAGACAGCCAACAAGACAGCCTTATGAGATCCTCTCTGTTGACAAGCAATAGATCAAGAAGGGCATCTTTCCAAGCCAGCTCCCTTAAGGCCTGTTCCGTAAAGTTGTCATCCAGGTTTTTTAGGAATCTTCTGGGCTGGGTTGTAGCATCTGTGTGGTGTTCCCAGTTAATATTTGGCAAGTTGAAGCCCCCCATAGGGAGAGAAGCAGTTGACTTGGAAGCATCCCTTAGTTCCTCATAGAATAATCTGTCAGCGTCATTGTCCTGGCTGGAAGGTCTATAGTAGACTCCCACAGTTACATTCATATGGTTTGTTTGTCCCTTGAGTCTTATCCAGAAGCTCTCAACTGAGCTATTGCCAACTGTGAGCTCCACAAATTCTACCCCTTATGTTACATACAGTGCCATGCCTTCACCTCTTCTTCCCTGCTTATTCCCTTGAAAAGCCTGTGACCATCCAACAGGGCACTCCAGTCACAGAACTCATCAGAGCAGGTTTCAGTTTTGCCACTGATACCAAATCTCTGGGACTGGGCCAAACCCTTGAGCTCCTCTTCTTTGTCCTTCATGCTGTGTGCATTAATGTAGAAACAGGATTTCTTTGCTCTTCCTTACCAGATACTGAGTCTATTTGCAGCATCTGTTGACTGCTCTCATATAGTCAGAGAAGAGCCCTTTCTGCTTGCCCTGCCTGCATGCAGTGCCACGCAAAGTCCTGTGCCATGCCCTCATTGCCATGCCATGCCCCTGTTTGCCCACTCCTGTTGTGCCACACCCTCACTGCTGTGCCATACTCCTGTGTGCTGTGCTTCTCTGGAGGCATTTAAATCTCTCTCGGTTGCTCCCAGCACCACCCTCTCCTTGCCTGGTTGGCTGCTGTGGACTTACACTTGTGATAAGGCTTGGCCATGTTGCTTCAGTTCCCGAACTTGGGAACCCTCCTATACAGCTCACAGTAATACTAATAAATGAAAAATAGTTCAGTTTTGAGTGTAATCTTGCCAGCTGTTATAAGAGATTTTGCAAAACCACCTGATTTTTGCCATGAGGCACTTTCTACTGTTCAGACATTTTAGTTCTCTTGGCAACCCAGCTTTGATTTTGGTTCGAAATGTTGAAATAGAAACTGCAAAGCTGGTGCAGCTCTACAGTACAGTTCAACAACCTGTTCACAATCTGCTGAGGTATTATTAGTTGCAAAAGAAAATAGCAGAATCCTGTCTGAGAGCCAAAATTAGATGGTATTCTGTATTTTTCAAAGAACGTGAAGTCTGCTTCTGTTAGTTACTATGAAAATGAGAGGCCTATGTCTGTAAAGAATAAGCCTTGTCTAGGGGATTGGGTGGACCATTTAGTACATGCTGGCATGTGGTCCAGAAGTCAGAGCTGCTTTTTGTTTAGTTTCCTGGTTTGTCTCACTTGTCTTCTAGAAGGTGATCTGGCATATTCAGAATGTCTTTAACTGGCATATGAGCCCTACATTTCCCTACTTGCCTCAAATGTTTCATTCAAACTGTCTAGCTATCTGAAATTATTTGTTTCTGACCTGGCCTCTGCTAGCAGTTTAATGTACTCAACAAATATCTACTTATACACCATTACTGTTCTACTTTCTCACCCTTACATCTCTCCTTCAAATGGCATGTGGAGAACATCTTAATCAAATTGTCACTGACACCAGTGTGCTCTCAAGGCATCTTTGAGACAGACTTTGTTGTGAGCACAGGACTCATGAGGTGTTCAGAGAGGTACCACAGACTTCTCCTTTCTGAAGTGAGAGGAAGACAGTCTGCCAGGAAACCCACTTGAGAAAATACCTAAAGAGAAAAGGAAGAACTTGAATTGTTTCTGCGTAGAGTGTCGTTTCCTATGTTCCATGTGCTTACCACCAAGCAGAAATAGCACAAAATTGGAAGAGGTAAAAATTAAATATGATATAAAAACACAGCACTTGATTATCCTGTTGAAGTAACTTAAAGTTAACAAAGTCTCAGTTATCTGGCAATATAAATTTGTAGAAAATAAAGTATCATAGATAGTAGGGATACATTAAATTTTCAATATAACAATTAATTTATACAGGCTGACAGATCAACATTTGAGAAAATGAAAACCTGAAAAAAACAACAAAGTGTTCTTAACTTAGTATCAAAGCAATTTATAATGTCAAAAATGGATAGTATCTATCACTGTGTTAAATATTTTTCAGAACTTCTGTACCAAAACTTGTGTCTGGGTCAGTTGACAATATTCAGGGAAGTTTCTAAACCACCTCTGCTATTGTTCATATAATCCATAAAAGCTCTTTTCTTGTGGATTAAACACTTTTATCAAAATATTTCTAATTTTTATTTCTTTAACTATATAGACCCTTTGAGTAATTAGACATTTGCAGAGAAAGAAACAAGTAGAGAGATCTAAGACAATCTGAGAAAGACTGGAAGTGATGATTTCTGGGTGATGCACAGTGCTGCACAGGAAAGCAAAAATCTCTAAACAAAAGCTTAGAGACAACCAGAAAAGGATAAAATGAGAAAGCTTAATTTGTTTCTCTGATGTGAGGTCAAAATTACTGGAGGTATAACAGTATAAATTGCTGTGGGAACTGTGGAAGATAAAGAATTTTGGAATGGCAGAAACGAGATGGACAGATGTGGAGGTGAAGTTTGCTCACAAATTTTGCATCACTGTAAGAAACATGTCAATACCATGGATTCTAATTGACTCAATTGACTTATTCTTTATGATAGACTCAATGCTTGCAAACCTTTAAGTATCTAGTGTTCTGTGAGCTTTAGAGGCTGCACAGACTGTGGCTTTCCTGTGACATTGCATAGATGCCATTTTGTTGCAGTGATCTGAAAAAGATATAATGTCTTTCACACTCTTTCAGTGAAGCTCTTCCTTTATAAAATTACACATGGAGTTTAGAAGTCACTGTGGTGGAGCATGCAACATGGTAGGGGCTGCTTTATGATGTCTTAAAACTATGTGTCTTATTTAAACCCATTGCATCCCATTTTACCTGCTTAGATTCTTTATTGAACCTGACTTGTGCTATTTTCACATATGATGCTTACATACAGCCTTATAAGATTCAACCTTATTATTTATTCAACCTTATTTATTTTATTATTATAGAGACACAGACATTCACTGAAGCTGTTTTTATTGTAATGTCTTATCAAATGTATTTAATTTATTTCAGAATGTGAGTCTGCCTATTATTTTCTTTGCAGTGAAGAGATTTTGTGGCAGAAGAGGCTGCCTCTCAGTTTTCAGATACATCTTCCTGAGCTTATTGATTTCGTTTTTCTAATGTTATTCTTCCTGTTTCAATTATGGCAATTTAAAAAGTCACAGCAAATAGAAACAATTATTTTTCAAAGCAGCCCAGTAGTCATTATGCTCCCCTTTCTACATGAGACGTCCTAGCTTAAGGAGGTGTTCAGAGCAGATTTTAGGGTTGCTAAAAAAATGAGGTGAGGTTTTGCTGTGGATTGAACTTCATAATATTAAAGTCATCAGTTTGGGTTCTAAGGGATATCTTTCATTGGCTTACATAATGATTCTACAAATGAAATCTGCACACAGCTTTTTTCAATCAAAAATCTTAGAGAATATTTTCTTATGCGGAAGAACATTTGATGTTCAATTCTTCCTCCTCCTTCCTCTTACCCACCCCAAACTACACTATAGTACACCTTCTGCTGTTCCCAGCACCGGTGGTGCAAATGTACCAAAAAGTGATAATGTTTCTACAACAAGAGAAAGTGCATGAAACACATATAGAATGAGGAAAGAAGATGAAAATGCAAATTATGCCTGTTTTGTGTCAGCACTTCATGAAAAGCAGTGTATGCTGCTATCAAAGAAAGTGACAAAACAATGGGCATTGTTAACAATTTGAATAAACCCATAATTTACAGGAATTAGGCATGTTTCTCATGCTTATATGTAGTTAGTTCACTCCTTTTTCCTGTATTTAGCAAAAGGCCTTAAATTTCTGCTATATTTGAAAAGTGTGAGGGAAACAATGTGCACAGCTCTAGAAAGATTTTATTGAATCCTGCACATCACAAGAATTAGGGAATGGTAAAGTCATCAACATAATCATGTTTTTATTGCAACCACTTCAAACATCCTTAGAAACTGGTATCTTTGGGTCAACTAATAATTTTCCTTAGTCATCATATCAACCATGTCTTGCTTAAAAGCTTCAGAAGTCTGGTAAACTTCCAGTAGAAAGATGTAAAACTGAATTAAGAATGGCTTTTTATTTTTATGCCAACAATGAAAGGAAAAAGGACAACAGCTAAACCCATCAATTTTTATACATTTGTTGAAAAAGAAATCTGTCAATTTCAACTTGTTTATGTTTTGTCATAATTCAGAACACGAAACATATTTTTCTGAAACAAATTTTAGAAGATCCCAAAATAGAATCACAAAATCAAAATCACAGGATCAGAGTGATTGGAGTTGAAAGGGACCTTAAAGATCATCTATTTCCAACCACCCTGCCATGTGTGGGGATGTCACCTGCCTAATGAAGTGCCACATCCAACCTGGCCTTCAACCAAAGCTTATTTTGAAAACTTCAGAGCAATGTTTCCAACAATAGATTTGAAATTGTATCAGAGTTTTTCATAATGTATCTTTCTATTTTCTTCCTACCCAGCTAAAAATATTTTTTGTTTTATGTTCAAATAAACAGATAGTTTTTGTTGCTTAAGAAGCTTGAAATTTGGGAGAAATGCTGCCTAGCCTCAAAAACATTCCTTACAGCGAGATGTCTAGATATGTCACATGGTTCTGAGTTGACTAGAGTTTGTGTTGTTAAGACAGGTCAAAATTAGTTTAGAGGAAATAATTTAATTGAAGTTTTGCTGAGTGTAATTTTATATTTACAGTTAAAAATCCTGGTATTACAGTAATGCTCCAAGACTGCAGCCGGGCTCTTCATCAGTGTGATTTTGTTGTGCCAGATGTAGCTGAGAAACCACAGGCGACATTCTGAGCAGTTCAAAATTAGAAACTTTTCAAAATCTTGTGCAAGAAATGAACAGGTCTATAACTATGGTAAGAGAGAGAATAGTTTCACTAAAATGTACCTTCTGTTAGAAGTAAGCCTAGGCTATGTAGTAATTTGTGCCTTATGAATATTTTCAGAGATTATCACTTTGTTTGACAGATTTAGAAAATGGAGAAGAAATGTTTTAAGCCAACCTATTAATGACTCAGATTTTGAGGCATTTAATATGAGCACAGAATGTACAGTTCTCTGTGTTTCTTTCATTAGCAAATGTCATTAAATTCCAATTCAAAGTGTTAGTTTTCATGCATGGAATGTAATAGTGAGAAATAAGGTAACATATGAAAACTCCTTGTTTTTCCTATTCAAATACTAAAATAGAGGGGAAAGGATGTTTATCTTCCATCAAAGAACCAAATGCACTGTATACCACAGTACAACCAGAAGTTTCAACACTGAATATACTGTACCTTTTTTACTTCTACTGTTGTAAGCAGAGGACATGATGATTATTATTTTTATTTAGTGTATAAATTGAGATGATCAGGAAACCACACTAATTAAAAATTTTAATGTTCTATAAAACTATTGATTTTAAGGTTTCCCACACAAAAAAAAGTCTTATTCTTTAATAGCATCTTCAGTTACCGTATTTCTCTTTAATAATTAATACAATTATTAGTAAGATATTTTTACACTAATTAGTAATTACTTTAATTATCATTAATTTGTATTAATAGCAAATATTAATGACCAATTTGAAAACTGTTAGCAATTCTGGTAGCTTTACTTAAAGGAATCTATATTTGTTTGTTTTGAAAAATTTCCTGTAACAAGTGTCCAGTACCTTAATGAGTCAGTGGAGAATAGTCCTAATTTATGAGATGATAGATATTATAATATCATTTCTAATGATGATTGATTTTAGACATTTAAAGTATAATGAAAACCTGCAGAATTATGTGTGTGAGCAACATTACTTCAGGAAGGTTACATGATTAGGAGCCTAAATTTAGCTAAGAAGAGTCAGGTTGGGAGGACCTAGCCCAGCTTCTTATGAAAATGCACTTGTGATGAACATTCATGAATCAGTTTTATATTTAATACAGCCTTGCATAGGTCTTCATAGAGCAATTATCTATATGATAAATTACTCAGTAGGAAAACCAGTTAATTGTATTGGGAGGAATTAAACATTACTAGTGTTATGTACAGAGAAAAAATGTTGTTCCTTTATGAGGAATTCATTTTGTGAATTTAGTCTGGCTTTGAAGAGCTTTGGTCATATTTGTAGCAAAGACACTGAAAAGACAACTTGTATTTATATGGTGCTCCTAGCTACTACAGGCTTTTCCTTTATAGTACAACATAAAACGCTGAAATTCCTCCCTTTGTTTTATGGAGAGGCTATGTAGTGACACTATCATGAAGGAAGTATGCTTGTGTTTCTTTGTGATATACAGTTGTGAAGCACAATAATCTGTCTGTTTGACTGGCAGGTCACCGAGAAGACTATTAGGGCAGTCTATTCTAGGAGAGATAAAGGCTTGAGTGGGTTTGTCTAAATTCTACAGAGATATGTTTTGAATTCCAAAATATTTGTAAGGTGATAATATATATTATTAATAAACATGCCAATGTTCAGAAAATGTACTGGAGTCAAAAGCTATTCTGCAATGTTAACCTAGGCATTATAGATATAGAAAAATCCTCCAAAAATACAACAACCACCAAAAAAAAACCTCCAAAAAACCCAAAAAACAAACAAAACAAAACAAAACAAAAAACCCCCAAAACAAACAGAAAAACAACTAAACAAAACACAAAAAAATTTCAGTTGAGTTTCCCCTGAGCTCTTGAGGAAAGCTGAATACAATTTTTTTCCAAATTAGCTCAAGAAATGAATGTTCATCTAAATCTAAAAAGGAACCGTTTGTCACCAAAATAGTATGGTTTGGTTTTCCTTGCATGAGTTAAACACTGGTATTTGTGGAACAAATTTAAATTATCTGTCTCAAATATAATATTAGTTCATATATGGAACTTAATAGAAAAATATTTATCAATGAAAAAGAAGAGACTTTGGAAAGCAAAAGTGTTAAATGCTTTTTTCCCCGCAGTTAGTAAAAATAGCAAACCTCATCTAAATTCTACAAAAAGTCTGCATGGTACAAATGATGTTGTTTTGACCTTCTAGCATAAAAAAAGAAATATTAAGCAGGAAGAAGGATGCTCTCATAGATTAGAATACATTTTCACCTCTAGTATGCTCAGTATGCAACAGTCAAAAAATTGCATCTGATGGGCAAGCCAAAATGGCAATTCTGGCCATGATCCTTCTTGCCAGTCATGGTCCTCACTGAAGGTAACACAGAAATATTGTAGATAAGCTGATAGAGGGAGATACTTTGGTGGGGATATAACATGCAATCTGACATTAAAGTAATGAGATCTGCTCAGAATGGTCTCTGAAAGATCCCACACAAACAAAAATATTCACACATAAGGTTCCAGTTTCAGGCTTAGAAGTGTGCAGAACCTTTTTGGGTTACAATGGGGAAAGAGTTATTTAGGAAGAGGGGGGTGGGCTTTTTTAAACATTAGAGAATTTATACTATGAACCCAAAAAGCTTGTAAAGCAGAAATATGGTTCCTGCAAGCAGGAATGTACTTTATTTCAATACTCTACAAAATATGTTCACTGCAATCTGATATTGCACAAACTACAGAATAATTTATACCTAAAATTTTATTTAAAAGACTCTAAAAAGGTTATACAGATTTAGTATTTTTTCTTAATTTTTGGCAAAGAAATTTTAAGCTCCCAAACGCGCTCATTAAATTTTTGCTACTTAATGGCAGTTGGGTAGTTTTTGTCATTCAGGAGGCAAGCTATAGTTATCTCTGAACATAAACATCCTGCCCTTCTTTGAGAAAGTTTTAATCTGCTGATTGTATTCTCTTGACATCTTATTCTTCTTAAGACATGTTTTGGTAGTGGAGTATAAGTAACCAATTTGGTAACGATTTATGGGGAAAATTAGGAATATATTTGAAATAGAGCTATTAATGAGAAACCACTTATTTTTTATTAACAAATTATAACTATATTGGTAACTAGTTTGATATTTTATTCTTACTTCTTCTAGTTCATTTCTTTGCAAACAAGATTTTTTAACTGTATATGTAGCAAACAATGACACTGATATAAGTGTTTTGCTTTTTCCAAATGTAGTTCAAAATTTCAGATAACATTCACTTCTTTGTTTTGACCAGATGCAGTGCTTAAGACCTTCTGTAAACTGAGTCCCTTATTTACTGACTTACAGATTTGCATTTTAAATGAGCTGCTTTGAAAGTTATTTGCTGATTATAGTTCTGGACTCCAGGTGAAATAGGACCCTTTAATATGAGCCTCAAAACCCTCTCTCTGTGTGGAGTGGTTGGGCTAAAACACCATGCAAACTGAGTGGGATTTGTGTGCTCTTCCCTCACGGCAACAATATTTTCCTTGCCACATGATGGTGCTAGTATTAAGACTTTTTCCTTAAAAGGAAAAATTATTTAAAGCTCTTCTGAAGTGGTCGAACCATGATGCTTAGAAGCTGTTGGGCATTTTAACATTGCTTTGGCAAAACACTTAATGAGAATTTCACAAAACAACAGTGGTGCGCTCAGGTGGGGTAGCCACAATATAGATGTGTACAGAAGAATTTTTTCATTTTAAAAGCTTGAGAAAAATAGCATTGTCTTATATGCTTACTAAAGTTATGTTAGAATGGAATCATAGAATGGCCTGGGTTGGAAGGGTGGGCTGCCACAGGCCCACTGCGTTCAGCCGCAGCATCCTTGATTGTTGCGAGTGCAGCCGAGAAGACTTCGCAGACTCCTCCTCAGTGCAGCTGTCACTCGGTGGAATGGATGCAGTGGAGGCAAAGAAGAGATGGGAGGGGTCCTCCGTACGGAGTCTTGAGATTTTGCCACTCCAGGGAACCCAGGGACAAAAAATCCCACTCAAACTTGGACAAGGGTTCTTATAAAGGGGAGGAGAAACATGGGAACCAATAAACTTAGGGCTCAGGGGTGGATTAGGCTATGAATGACACACTGACAACCAACAGGAGAGTAACAGGGGAGGGATTAGGAGAGAGGGTCCAATGGCACACTGTGATACAGGAAACTTTCCAGAGGGAGGGGTGTGCCTTGGGGGAATTGACAAGGACTCTCCGCCCAGGAGGAGGGGGAATGGGCAGAGAGGGACAGGGATTTCAGCCTAATAGGCGGGGAAATGGGCAAGGCAAACTGAGAGGGAGGAACAGAGCTTAGAGGGAAAGGTAACCAGAGTAACAAGGGTACAAGGATACAACTTATGAACTATTGAACAGACACAGACACTTATGAACTATTGAACAGAACAGACACAGACACAAATAAGAAGAAATGCCTAACACAGAACTTTTCTAGGTTTTTCCACTTTTCCCCAGCTTGCCCCAAGCTGAGGTCCTGCAACAAGGGACCTTAAAGGTAATTTACTTCAACCCTCCTGCTGTGGACAGGAGGAGCTTCCACTAGACCAGGTTGCTTAGAACCCTATCCAACTTGGACTTGCACACTTCCAAGGGTGGGACATCCACCGTATCTCTGGGCAAGCTATTCCAGAGCCTCACTACCCTCACAGCAGAGAATTTTTTCCTAATATCTAATCTAAACCTACTCTCTTAGTTTAAACCCATTCCCCCTACATGCTCTTGTAAGTAGTCCCTCTCTATCTTTTTTGTAGGTTCATGCATCCTACAGGTCACAAACCACCAAACCTGAATAAGGGAATTTTTGTCCTGTATTATAAATACCGGGAAAGAGATGAATGAGATGACGATGCACTAAAAGTTAAGAAAAAGTTACAATCACATGGGTGCTGCAATAAATTATTAAATTTACATTTTTGTAATTCTAAGATTAATAGAAAATGGAAAATGTGTGTGGTGTCATATTTTCCAATTAAGTAGCAAACAGTCTTCAAGTAGTGGAAAGCAGATTAGCAACATCCAAGTTATATCAGAAAAGTAATATCCACACTAAGGATTTTTTTTAAAGACAACTTAGTCAAATCTAACGGATATTATTGAAAATAACTGTAATTTATCAGAATTGTAGAATAATAAGGCAGAAGAGAATATTAACAATAAAAATAGGGTCATAAACTTCAAATAAATCACACAATAGTGTCAGCACTTCCAATAAAACCTTTGAGATCTAAAGATAGAATTTTACCTTATAGTTTATATCCCAAGGTCAGCAAAGTGGAGTACATTGCCCTACATTCCAGAAGTGGTCATTAACAGTAGGGACCCATTTAAAGAGACTTACAAGTACGTACTAGGCTTGGTTTACATTTAAACATGTTAAAGAAAACCATAGTTTAGTAAAACATGTCATTCTTTTTTCTTATTCAGTAATCCTACAAAGCATTTATAGCCTGGAAATTCAATATAAACTGTTGATTTGACTAAGGTTTTCATATCAAAGCCAAATGAAAGGAAGATAACCTGAGTGGCCAAAAAACCCAAAGCAAACCCTATCCCTCTTATATATATACACACATACATACATACATACATACATACATACATACATATATATATATATATATGTATGTATGTGTGTATATGTATGTGTATATATATATATATATGGCAAGTGGCTTGCTTATTCAAATTGTATTTTGATAGAGGTAATGAGCCTTCTAGAACATGAATGGGTTTGCATTGTAGGTACAAGGATACAGATTTAGATGTCAAACACAAAATTCTTAGTCCAGTTTTAATTTTGTGCCATGACAATGTAATACAAGAACTTTGTGATGACTTTAGGTTTTTGAATTCAAACAATAATTTAAAAATTCAGCGCTGCAGATGTGTATTCTGCACCAATGTGTTCATTAAGAATTTATCTCTGCCATCCTTTAAAAAATCCGTCCTATACCTGAATTTCTGATATTCTAAAAAGCCTGTTTAAGTCTATCATTAGCTCTGTGTGCTTACTTTTATGAAGCTGTTTTTCTAGGCTGCTCAGTTCCTTGAATTTTAAAATTCTCTGGAAGTCAACAAAATAGTGTTTTCAAATACAATTGTGCAAAATAACTCCTGTCTAGTGACTTAGGTTTCCAATTACATGTATTTTAATTTTTTTAAGAAATAAAATATTATCACTTATGTTACCTACCTGGAAGAAAAGATTTCATCAAACATCTTCACATATGCTAGGTATAGTTAGTATAGCATCTTTGCTTTTAAAAGTTATTTCAGGAATTAAGAATTCAAAAGCAGAAAAATGTAAGTTCTGTGGGTGTCTGTGTGTTGCTAACTCTTGCATTTTTTAGCCTATATTGCATGAATCATAGCAGTGTTGGTATGTTTGTGTTTCGCAAGTTTAAAGAAAGATCAATTAGCTCATCCCTCTAATTAAAGTATGTTTCAATTATATTTAAAGTGTCCTCAGATAGTGTTCTTTGCAATTCAGATTTTTCTAATCTAAATATGTGCTAGAAATGAAAAGGAAATAAAAACTCTAGTATTTTATCAGCCCAATTAAATACAGGAAACAGCTAAACCCCATTGTTTAAATAGTCAAAATTCATAAAATCCTTCTGAAAACCAGCATCCCTTGTGCTAAGTGTGGAAAATACTTTTAGAATAGAGGAAATACCTGACGATTCCCATGTTAGCTTGATGCAAGCTCCAGAAGCTACTGAAGCCACCCACAGTGCAGCTGACCCACAGAAATGCATAAGTGGAAGTGACAGATCGTGATGTTTTTTGAATGTTTTGGTTGACAGTTCTTATACCAACTTTCACCAGAATTTTTTTCTAGCGGAGTATAAAATAGTTGTTGTAAAAAGATTGTGACTTGGGAACCAACTTTGTTATTCATCTTATTTTAGCAGGATGTGTTTAAAACCTCTGATTTTTGATTTTTATTTTGTTTCCATTTGCTGTAGTGAAACGCTAACCTCCCAGGTTGGGGGTGACACAGCACAGTCCTTTTGGCTAGAGGGTCTTTTACCCCCTATTGCCAGCCCGGCCAGAGACTACAGTCTGTGCCAAATCCAATCCGGCCGCCAGCAGCTTGAGGCTGGGGAGCAGTGTCCCAAGAGGAGGCACAGCTCCTGTAGCAAGGCTGCGCAGGATAAAATTGTATCAAGGGGCGAGGCGAGGAAAGAAGGAGGATTCCTTGCAACATTGTATCCCAGATGACTTCAGTCCCAGGAGGACTGAGCCAAGAAGCCGAAGGACAAGGGCTGACAGCCCTTTTTAAAGGGAGGTGGTACAAGGGGAGGATACAATCTCTGGACCAATCAGGGTATTTTTTGGGAGCAGTAGGGGGAGGGTTTACAATCTCAGGGTTCCAATGGAGCTACAACAAGGATAATTGACATGACCAAAGGGACGTCGAGGATTAGGGGATTTCCAGGGAGGTGGGACTCCACCCCAGAAGGGATTGACAAGCCCTTGAGTTGGAGCCAGGGTGACGGAACAGGGAAGGTGCTGGAAAAGGGCGGGGGGAAACAACATGGGGGATTAGAGGAGGGATTTTGTGGGGGAGTCAAGGGATGCAGAACTCAAGGGATTTGGGGGAAAACTCGAACATACCAAATTAACAAGCAAAAAATTTTCAACATATCCCCAACATATAGAACACCTTTGAAACTTAAATGTCCTTTAGCATGTGAAACAGCCTCTAGATTTGTGGCCAGCCTGAACCCACTACCACAGAGAGTTCACTGTGAGGCTGCAGTAGAACTCTTTTAGTCCTTTAGATAATAATTTCAGTAAAAAATAAAGGGCCAAGGGGAGCCAACTACAATCCATCAGAAACCAGGAGCTATTCATTATCCACTAGCAAATAGTGAGAAAAGGATCTGTGGAAGAGGTTCTGATCCTTCAAAGTGTGGAAATTAAGATTTACCTTATTGCAAGAAATCACTACAGTAGTGTGAGAATTTCTTCAACACAACCACTTAAAGATAAGTAATCTTAAGATGTAAATAAATTATATCATTTCTGCTTAATGTAAGTACAACCTTTTGCATACTCCATTCTTAATTGAAGATTGCCTATACAAAACAGAGGGAGCCAAGAGGAATACATATCTCCCTTACCCAGTTATAACAGAGGTTTAATTTTTAAATAAAATTTAAGCTTTATTACCCACTGAGCTAAAAAAGAGTGACAGACTGATTATTGAGGCAAAAGGGACTGTATTAGCTCAGAGGTATAAATCACAGGATTTGAATGCGTATGTACAGCGTAAATTGCAGATGTGTTGCAAATTCTATTTCTGATACTGTCGGATGAACTCCTGTATGTATTCAAATGCTTCATAGATAATGAAAGCTTGCAATTTATTTAGAGGAATAATTATTTAATGTAAGTGTTCAGACATAAGTTATGAAACATTGTTTCTATTTCAGTTGGTTTTGGTTTACCTGCTCTGAGAGTGAGTAATAGAGAGGACAGTTTTTTTCTTTAAACTTTTTGGTCTGACTGTATTTCATTCATAAGACAGGTTCTCCCTTATTTGTCAATGTGATGTACGACATGCCTCTTAAAATGGAGCTATGCACAATGCTGGCAATTTTGTCTTGATAACTTAATAAATGTAGGAAAATGAGAACAAATGCAAGCCATCATGACCACTATAAGACACTTTTAAAACTTTTGGCACATTAACAATTAAACTATGATAAAGACCTGACAAGAACCACCTTTATCTTGCTTTATTTGGTTGAAAGAAAATTTAAGAGCACTAGAATTTATGCTTTGATTTCAAGAGGCATTGAGACCTAGAAGCCAAAAAAAAAAAATAATTCAAGGGAACTATCATGGCAACGAGAAAAATTAGTGCAATGATGCAATGAAAAATTCTTCAAAGAGAATACAGTCATATGAGATTTTTATTTTAGAAGTGTGCCAGAAAATGGTCATGAAAAAGTAATTTTCACTCCTGTAGAATCATATAACCAGAGTGTGCCCAAAACCATTACCATTGCTATCACAGATCACAACTGAGGAGTTTATTATCATTTTGCTATAGTAAATGCAAACTAATAATAAAATTTTATAGTTAGCTTACAGTGGCAATAAAATTATTGGAAAACATCACTTCCCTCTTGATATTTTCTTCAGATGAAATACAGTGAATATTATAGCACTTGCCTCTACAGACATGCAGTAAACTTGAGAATTAACCAGTGGTTTAATTGTTCAGGTGTAGAAATTAATAGAAATTTCTACTTAAATCTAGTAAGGAATAGGGGTTTTCAAACATGTTTGTTTGGCACTTTCTGATATTTATTCTCTTTTCATCAGCAGATTATGAGTAGTAAAAAGAAGGACCATATTAAAATAATTTTAATGCCATAACTTTGGGAGAAGACAGAGACAAGTTATGTTTTCACTATTTCTCCAATACATGTGCAATTTGTCATGTTCATAAAATACTGTGGCATTTAGAACACAGTATCTTTTAAGTTCTTCTCTGTCACTACCAGTAGGTATTTCTGCTAGAGTTGGTGGGTGCCTTACGTTTTTTAAACAAGCCTTTAAAAATTATTTTGTATTGCTTTATTACAGACTTTAGGGGGGAGCATGTGCCCTCACATTTTGAAGCAGCAATGCAGATTTGATCCTCAGTTTCCCTTTTCAGCATATATCCTTTAAATATATTCCGTGCACTACACACAGTCAAACCATGAAATGTGCTTACAATGAAAACAGTAAAGGTAAAAAAAACAGCAATCTTTATTTGTCTGTAATTTATCTCACTAGATACATGAGCCAGGGGTAACTCATTTAAGGTCCAAAATCTGGTCTTTAAACCAATAACAGATTTTAGTGTTGTGTTGAATGAGGAGTATTTGTTTTTAGGCCACTGAAATTGCTTCTCATTCATATCAGAAAAAAGAAGAGATTCAGAAGCTATTTAGAGTATGTTTTATAATTTCCAGTCTCTGTGTATCAACTAAGTTGCATCCTATCTCCATGAAAAATGCTGTTGTTAGAGTTCATCTTCACTCTTTTCATATAGCATATTTCCTGTAGTTTTAAAGCAAAAACAGTCATTGAAAGAAATTGTATAGTCCATGTTGCATATTTTTAACAACTTTGTTGTTAAAAAACCTGGAGAAAAAATTCTGTCAAATTATTGCAATTTCCTTCTATGTATTTTCTTTTCCAGAAGGCACAAACCTATCATGCGTATGTTAAAATTAGCCTAGGGCCTAGGAAATTTGGCAAGGAAATTGTTAGAACAGTATTTCACAACCACCTGCACTTTCCTGTTGTGAATTTTATTCCAATTGCTAAAAATATACTTGCCATTAGCAGTGATTTTAGAGCTATCAGTGTATCATCAGTGCAATCTGGAATTCTGAGAGAGGACAGCTAAAGAGAAGGACCACTGATTATGACCTCCTTGTTGAGATTTCTGTTTTCATCTATGAAAGTACATCCTGCAAACAGGGAGCTGCACTGCCTTGGAGTATTCTTTAGAAATGGTCCATCTGAAGAAATAAGAAAGAAAATATGAGTAAAATCCGGAAAGAAGCACAGATACTCCTACAGCTCATACAGCATTTACCAAAAAGGTGGTTGTTGGAATGTCAGGTAGGAAAATCAAGTCACAAAATAGTTTTCCTCTAAAAAGAAATTCTACAGTAATTTGAAATTTATAATATAACTTGTATGTTATGAATTTGACTTTGTGAACTAATTTTCAGACTAGAAATGACAGTTAAAATAGGGCCTGGAAAAATTTAAGTTAGCTTTATAATAAAGGCCAATAAGCAACTTTCAGTGATGAAATGGTTTTTCTTGTCTGATTTGTTTTCTGTTGGGTGCACCGCCAAGTATCAGTAATCATCACATTCTAAGTCACACTATAATCTTACGTCCTATTTTAGCAAGAAGAAGGTCAGTACCTGGCCAATAACTGATTCGTTTATAGAGATTTGCAAACATTTGGAATTGCATAGACCAAAAGGAAGCTTTTTGGTTTTAATTATTAGATTAGGCTTTTTAATTCTTAGAAAGTCCTAATACCTCCTCATTTCCCTGGCCAGTTCCATACAGCAGTGTGGGCTCAACCGTTTTTGTTCATCTCAGTGCTATTTTTTGCCTGAGATGCTGTGCAGAAAAGAATTAATGCTCTAATAAATAAGAATGTGCTTGTTTCGTTTTAGGTTCATTTTCCTGAGAAGGCATTGCAGGCTTAGCAGCTCCTTATGTAGCTTTAGCCTACCTTTGCAATGCAAATTGGACAGGTTTCTAGCTTAAGCAAAAATCTCACTTGGGGATTTGGCTATGCCCTTGGTTAAATTAACAAATTTAGGCTGAAAATATCTCTGAAAATAGGTCATAAGTTTTCAACATGTGAATAAGAGCTATAGTTGGGGCAGTACCTTGCTGCTGTGGTTAATGCTACAAGAAAGATACACCCTTACTGAAATGCTTGAAACATCTGTGTATATTTAATAGGTTACTGGGGTGCTACATAATCCTGCTGTTAGGCCTTCAGTTGCTGAATTTTTTACATGATTCTGCCTCACCAAGGAGGAGTAACTGTTTTAAAAACACATAGGGATTGATTATCAGATTATCCCCTTGAAAAATCCAGGTGCTGGGATATGGGGCATTTGCGCATTTGTGGCATTTGTTTCTATTCATCTGCAAGACAATATCATGTGAACTAGACTAGATGCCTCTAAGATTGCCTCTTTCAAGCCATTTCTGAAAATATTCTCAAAACTAGTTTTTGTGCTTTTTTATTTCCTGTCTACAAAAACCACTGTGTCCATCCAATGGAAAAAAAAATCATAAGAAAACAGGAGCTTTTCATCAACTCTTAACTAAAAAGTAAGCCTAAGGGATTTATATCACGTCAGAGTTGACTTATGGAACTTGTTTTAGAACAGAGTGAATTTTAATTCAGTTCAAATATATACAAACTTAAAAATTAATGGAAATCCAAATGGATGATTTGCAAAGCCTAGTCTTCCATGGCCCTTTTTCCTCACCTTTTGTTACGTAAGGTAGAATCGATGCCCCAAGGCTCTTGCAGAATCATGTAATAGGCATGGAGCTGTTGCACTGCTGTACATATTTGTTCTTTTTGTTTCGTTATGTAGTTGTCTATGTACAGAAATTAGGGAAAAAATTTACTTGGTGTGAAATCTGACTTTTGGATATATGTTTTTCTTGAAGAACCAAGTGTCTTTTGAATTTGGACAGTATTCTCCAATACTGAGAACTCTGGCATTTGGTGGGTGTCTGCAAAACAGTGATCAAACTGCCGTGCTAAGCAAAATCAAGGGTGTGATCGGTTTTATCAAATATTTTCTTTTTAGGTATTCCACACAAACACGGTTGTTAAAATTAGCATGAAATTTCTATTTGCAGTACAGCATTAATACATACTTTTCTGCCAGTTTACCTGCCTGGTGAAATACCACACTATTGCATGAGTTATGTTCTGGCAGCCAGTGATTAGTTGAAGTAAACTCAAGAGCATAAAATGAGACAACTTTTTTCTTCAATAGCACATCATAAATTAGCATTTATGAACATTTACTAATCAAACAGTTATAAATGCAATTATGTTTGAATACCAAAGTTAAGTTACCTTCACATTGTTTGTTTTTTCTTATTTTATTTACAGTTTCTTATGCATCTTGTGACCATTAAATTAAATGTCTCTAGTTAAATTAGCTCCAATATGCAACTACAGCTAGAAAATAGATTTGGTTTATCAAGGCTTTATTGACTTCCGGATTGAGAATAATTAGAAAACAGAAGGAGAAGCAATCATATAAAATGGCAGTAATGCATTACATTTTGCAAGCATCAACTTTTTGTGCTATGTCCTTTTGAAATTAGAAGAGTTGACTGTGATATGGAACTGTCAGCCTGTGCTTTTTCTTGTAACAGTGCCAAGAAACTGAAGCAGATTTAGTAAATGCAGGATGAGCTAGATTCTCCATTTGAACTCCAGAAAGATTTTTCAACACTAGTAATCTTGGTCAAGGTAGTAGGAGACATTTCCATACATCAGAGAGGACTGTGTAAGAAAAGTGCTTGTCATAAACATACCTTTTTTATAGTGGAAGATTTGTCAACTCTTAATGAAGTTTCTTGGAAGAGTTTTGTCTGAATAATTTAGTGGGTTAGCACAGATATGTGTTCTCATCTTAGATGTGGGCTTTTCTGAATTTTCCTCCTACTTGTTTACAAAATATCAAATGAGTTTGGTGTCATGCTGATGAAGCCTGTAGAAATAATTGAAATCTCAAACTATGGTTTTGCTAGAAAATGGTTTCTCACACAGTTCTGATTTCTGATTTTGCAGAATATGGTATATCTGAATATTATGACATGGTAAGAGACAACTCTGTCCTCAGACAGGACTATTTTCTCAAACCATATTCATTTTTGCTATAGTGAGCCTATATTAATATGCGTAATTTGTCTCGTTCTCACAAAAGATAATAAAATATGCAACTTGCTATTGCAGTATCATAATAAACCTTGATCCCAGCTGTCTTTTAGAAGTTATACATTTTAAATATTTCATTTTGATTTTAGATGCACAGAATACATTAAACATAATCCCCTTATTCCACACCCTGCACCAGGTAAGCAAGCGAAAAACCTTTCTCAGTGCTTTATGAGAGTAAGAAGTAGTTCAGGTCTAGCTGATTTCTCTATATTAGTTGTGAGTCAGACTGGAGAAAATAATTTATAACTATTATTGCTATAACTGTTAGGTAAGGATGATGCAACATCCCATTATTGGTGTATGCAGTAACTGTTCTCCAACTATGTTGGACTCTTTGGTATCTGCCGCACTATCATAGTAAAGTGGAGGTCCCTCCTTAGCTGACTACAACAACAGTGTATCTGATAGTTATCCCACCAGAATTCTATGTACCACTCATAGTGGACAGGGCAATTCATGCATTAAATGGAGACCTTAAGTTGTTCTTTACTTCATGTGTTTACTATTAACAAGTTGCAGCCTCTTCTATTATCTTTGAAAAAAAAGAACTTTTGCAGAACTATGACAGTGTTTAGTCCCATCATTGTTTCCATAAACCTGCTGCTTCTTTCAAGCTTAAGACAACTCTCTGCTGCCATAATGTCTCCTTCTTTGTGAACCCAACACCCTAAAGTGCTCCTGGGTATGACTTCATCACTTCAATTTCACTATTTATCTTCATGCAAGAACTCAGACATCTCAAACAGATCAGTCCGTCCCACATTAGTGTCCTCTAGACTCATGTCTCAGACACTGCATTATTCTGTATCCTTGTGCAGTTTGAAGGAACCTCAGAGATCCCTTTGCTTTTGAACAGCTGCTTCCTATTTTACAGAATCTTACTTTCTGGAGATAAATTTTTATCAGAATTAGGATATACATCTTAATTCTAAAATGTCTTATTTTTGAGTTCCTGTTGCTTCCTATATCTGTTCTCATTTCAATAACTTAAACACAAGATATTTTTAGCCACTTATTAATATTCTACAGGCAGTGGTGTATTTTCCTCTTGACAGACCCTTCTGTATATTTTATGCCGTATTCTCAGTCAGATACTGGTCCAATCTTCTGCTTCATCACTTTTAGTTCACATTCCCCTGACCTCAGGTGTCTTGTCCTTTCCATGAAATGAGACAAGAAATAAGTAAGATTTAGAGCATGGATGTAAACAAAGTAGTAGGTAATACAGGGGATAAGATATTCCAGATGCTAGGAAAAGAAACACTGTCTCTTGTTGAGGGTACTTTGAAATGTGTAGACAAAATGTTATTTTCTCTTATGGTGACTGTTCTGATACTTAGTTTGAAATCATCTAGGGTTTTCAGAATTTCATTAAAATTAAGTACTTTCTCTCCTTATTTAGTCCCAAAGTTCTGCTTTATCGAATTCTTTGTCCATTATTTTTTGGAAAGGTTGTTTTAAAGTGGTCTTAGACTACTGCATAGATGTCCATGATGATCTTAGATATTAATATTTTAAATGAGCATTGTAATTAAAATTGCAGTGATACTTATGAGGTAAAAAAATGAGTGGAGTATCTTCTTGTAGCCATGAGAATCAATAATTGCAAGTCAAAGGTGGGTAGAAGAGTATTGCAGGTCAACCACTAATTCTAAAGGGAATAAGTCTTTTCCCTACAATCAGGAAAAATCAGTAAATTTTATTCTTTGCTCTTTTATTATTGGATTTGGTACAGAAACTGTAGATACTTTATTCTAAGATCTTTCTATTGAAAATTGTAGTTATCCATAACTGCTTAATAGCAACAACAGCTATACAAAGAAAGTACAAAATCTTACAAAAGTAAATATATTGGCAAGGAAAATAAAACCTTAAAAATGAGTTGCAATTTTTTTAAATAAGATCTAATAAATTTAAATTTTTAGCCTAAATCATGAAACATATTACAGAGAAAAAATATTTATTTTTGTATTAGGAGTGTGTGTTATCACGTTTTTTCTAAGTTGTTCTCTTAAAGATCTGTTTCAAATGTCTTTAGAACCAATTTATCAAAAGTAACAACAAAATTCCTGCAGGAAGCAAACTTCTTAAAACCTCAAGCATGTGTTTAAAAGTGACACACATAATTGTCATACGGAAGATATCACTGTGGGTGACAAATAGATGACTGGTTTAGAAAACTGTTTCAGTTCAGTTTCATGTCTGTCTCTCTACAGAGAATGTAAGAAACGCCAGTCAACTTTGGTTTTACTCTTCTCAATGCAAGTCTGATAGCTCCCACTCGTATAACAGTTTAATGGTCCTAGAGCATTCCTGAAGCAACAATTGATTTTAGTCTGAGAGCAGCTGAATTCCCATATTCTTCCTCTACCTCTGGCTTATTCATCCTGGTTGTCTCTTCTGCTGCCTCTGGCTGTTCAGTTCAAAAGGAGAGAGACACAGATGGAAAGTGCTCCTGGCTGTGGGATTTGACACTTGCTAGAAATGTGGGAGGCTTTAACTCTCTGATGCTGAAAAGGCCCAGCAGATCAAATTTTCTCTGAGTGAGGGATCTAGACTGAAGTTGTGAGTGGGCAGGACCACATCCACCAGGATAACAGCAATACCACATTAGCTGATGGTCTGAACATATCTGTCTCTGTAGACTTCTCCATGGGGCATTCACAGGTACTTTCTGTATAAATTAGGGTCACAGAAGAGCTCTCTTCAGAACACAGCTTTTTAAAAGAAGCCAGGCTAGGGGATGTTCTTGCCAGCTGCCCAAATAATTTGTCCTTGAAAAGCAGACCACATAGATTTCTGTCCAAGTTCAGTGCAAAGTAGTTCAAATGCAGCGGACTTTGTAATACATTTTTATAAATACAAGCCAAAAGTATTTGGAAACTAAAACCATGCAATGTTCCTCTGTGCTAAAGAAAACACTCTTTAATGGATATGAAAAAATAATCCTACATCACCTCTACTCTTATACAGAAATATTAGTATATACCTTGTTTTTTGAAATAGCAGGATATTGCAAAATGTATCGAATATATGAACAAGGGATTGTAACAAAACAAAAATGAAAACAAGAGACACCTGAAATGTGATAAAAGTGGATATGAAAATACACGTTATTTTTTCCATTAAAGCAATTACAATAGTCAAAAAGAATGCTAATAGCAAACCCACTTTTTCCCAATGCGTTTATAAATGTTCTACTGATTACATCAAGAAGATTTCAAACTATTGTGTTTCTTTATGCATTCAAATTCCTTACTTTTGATTCATTGAAGATTTTCTTAATTCTTGCAGAGGAAGTTACAGTAACACTTCAGTCCTTACCAGGTAGCCTTTTTTAGAGCAGCCATGACATAGATCAGACTATAAATCTTGCCATTTCAATGATTTAAAATCTTACTATGAAATAAAAAAGAAAAAAAAAAAGAAAAAAAAAAAGAAAAAAAAAGAAAACCCAGACCAAACAACAACAAATTAGCAGTACTTGAAAGGGACGGGAGACATTTTTTTAATCTGTGTTCGGTAAACATGAGACTATTTGACCCTTTTGTTCACTAAGATAATATTTTTTAAAATAGTCTATAGGAGCAGTGAAGGATGAATCAGAAATAACTTTCCTTTTAATTTGAGTGGAAGAGCTTAGACTTTAAAAGACCAGATGGACTTAGTTGGTCTGCAACGTGGATGCAGAGTGAAGAGTGCAGTAACAGCAAACAGCATATTTCACATACTTTGCTGGTTTTGGCTAGAATAGAGTTAATTTTCTTCACAGTGGCTGGTGCAGGGCTGTGTTTTGGATTTGTGCTGAACACAGGGTTTATAATAGATGTTTTTGTTATTGCTGAGCAGGGCTTGCACAGAGACAAGGCCTTTTCTGCTTTTCATACTGCCACTCTGGCGAGAAGGCTGGAGGTTCATGGAAGGTTTGGAAGAGACACAGCTAGACAGATGTCTCAAACTGACCAAAGGGGTATTCCAGACCACAACACATCATGTTCCGTATATAAAGTGGATGGAAGAAGGAGGAAGGGAGGGTATCTGGAATAATGGCATTTGTCTTCCATTACGTATGATGGGCTCTGCTCTCCTGGAGATGGCTGAACACCTGCGTGCCCTTGGGAAGCAGTGAATTAATTCCTTGCTTTGCTGTGATTGTGTGTGCACCTTTTGCTTTCCCTGTTAAACTGTCTTTATCTCAACTCATGAGTTCTCTATGTTTTACCCTTCTGATTCTCTCTCTGACTGCACCTAGTGTGAGTGAGTGAGCGGCTGTGTGGCGCTTGGTTGCTGGCTGGGGTTAAGCCGCAACAAATATATTTTTTTCTTGCTTTGAAATTGCCAATTTAAAATTACATTTAATCAGAATTTTTTTTAAGTCAAGAAAAGACAAAGTTGGGCTAAGGAAATTGAGAAGATCTTTGGAGAACAAAAGAAATTCCTGTGGCTTTCATGAGAGAATAAAGACTTCCTCTTCTCTATGGATATATATTCTTTACCCTTTTCTTCACATTATGTTAATTCAGTTTTTAGGTACATCTTTCCTTTTTATTCTTTACTCTCATCCCTTCAGGTCCATGAAAGTGCACTGCAGTCCACTTAGCTCACTTTGATTGCATTGTATTTTCTATGTTACAGTTTAGCTGGGAAGCAATTTCTAGTGCCCAGCAGAGCTGCAACATATGGTTTTCATCACATGAAGTTTCATCATAGCCTCTCCTCTCGGTTCAGATCTGTTGGTAGCCCCATTAACCTTTCTGTGAATATGTGTCTTGTTTCAAGTACTCTTGATTGATAAATGGTTTTATATTAAGTCTCAATAAAACAAGATGGATTTCAAATGAAAGAAAAATTATCATGAATTAAAGCAATGAGCTAGTATGTATGAAGTTCAATGTGAGGCAACCACTGGGCTTTTCTCACCTCTGACAATGTTTTCGTCTTTCCAATATGATCATGTTGATAGCTTGTATCTATTTCATGAAAATACATAGCCTGATTAGATGACAAGCACAAAATGTACACACTGAATTGTTATCAAATTTGCTGTTCTTTTACCAATCATCACAACTAGAATGTTTTTTATGTATAGGAAATCCTAAAGTTCATAGAAAAAACCAACCCTCAAGTCTTAAATTATTTCCTTTTTAATTATGGGACTCACTGGCAGTCAGGAGCAAGCTCCATCTATATAGGCCCATGACCATTTTAGTTCTCTCAAATCTATGAAGTAAATTGGAAATGTATTTGTGGAAAAGGTATTCCGAAAGAAGAAAGAATTTTAATTTGGAAAATAATTTTGATCTATATATATTTTACAATGGTGTATCTATATCAAGCGTCTGCTATGTGTTTATTCTGTGCTGGTATCCCAGGGCCAGCTGTTAGGGGTATATATGGCTAACTTTTAGGGGGATGTTACCCAAAGAAATTGTGCTGATACATGCTTAGAGATTGAAAAAAGTGCTGGCAACTGGTTCTAGATGGCTCTGCCTGAGCTGAAGTGTTGAATGAGGGGACCTCCAGAGAACATTATCAGCCTTAACCATCTTGTCATTCTATGAACTAGAGCCAGGACAAGGTTATGAAAACTACATTTCTGTTGGGTTCTAATTACATAGAGGCTGCTTGTATTCTACAGTCCACTGAAGTGTAACCGTCAGCCTAGACACTGACTGTGTATTTTCTAAAATTGTCACACCAAAGCTTCCAATAAAATAATGCACAGGAAAATATTTTAGCCACTAGAAAGTTATGTGTGAAGTTAAAGTAGTGGATTAAGTTCTTTATATGGTCATTTGTAAATCGATTCTGTGTGTTGTACAGTACGACAAATGGTAGTCCGCATTTATTTAGAGGGAGGCTATTGACTAAATTTGATTGTATTCATGTGTATTAGGTGATTAAAGTTATTGAATTATTGAGTTATCTCACCTGTGGAGCAGCCTATTTAAATTAATAACTGCTTGCTAACATAATTATCTTTGCCTATAAAAATGTACACATATAGAACCCCCGATTAATTTAGTTGAGAAGGACTGCTTTTGAAATAATTCCAGCACTGTGATAAAAAGTTTGATAGTTAAAATGCCACCACCATTATTCTTCATATTCTTTAATTAAAGATCTGTTGTGATTGGTATTCGGTATGATGGTCATTTAAAAAAAACCCACTTATATGACTAATTATTTATATCAATATAAAATATGTCTTAAATGAGAATTTTGTTCCTATAATAGGTTTTTAATGAATGATAAGGTGGGATTGTTTTAAAGTACAGTCAAGAGGTGGGTTTTATACAATATCTAGCTATGGCAAATCTTAAGTGACAGAGGTTCAGTACATAAGGCAGAGGAAGTGACACATTTTATAACAGTAGGTAACTTTCTTTGGGTAATCTGACAACTTTTTGATTGTAGAATATATTCATATTATTGCTTATAAGCAGTGTTTAATTACCAAACTGTGCATTTGCAACAGTTCTTTCAGTTGTATTTGTGAAGTGTAGTTTTATCATCTTGCTGATCTGAACTGTTACCTAACATGGACCAGGGCCACACACAATTTTTTTTGGTGAAAGCTACGTAATTCTGAATTGTACCAAGACAGAAGTACACAAGACAGAGAATAATTACAAAACTCACACTAAAATAGATATCTACATCCTTGTCAGTTCCTCCTTAGACTCTCATGACAATATATATTGTTTCCACTGATTATGGAAAGCCACTGCATGGATTATAGACGACGCCTAGATGAGTTTAGATGTCTTGGTATTAGCTGAGATTCATCCTGCTTATCATACCTGTTTTTTTTCCATGACAAAGTAACCCTCCTCTGTGATCAAGGAAACCACTTGGTGTAATCTTTTCAGATTACAGCAAAGCTTTTAATACTGTGTTTCATGGGATTCTTCTGGGCAAAATGTCCAGCACACAGCTGATGTGCATAAACACATCATGTGATGGGTGAGCAGCTGACTCATGGATCAGGCACAAAGGGTGACAGTGGGGCAGCATCAGACTGGTGACCTGTCACTAGTGGAATTCCACAAGGCTCATTCTTAGGCCCTGTGCTCTTCCACATCTTCATAAATGACTTGGACACAGGACTGGAAGGAATACTGAGCAAGTTTGCAGGTGACACAAGACTGCAAGGAGCTGTTGACTCCCTTGAAGGCACAGAAGCCCTGCAGAGAGACAACGAAAAATTAGAAGATTGGACAATCACCAACCCTATGAAGTTCAGCAAGGGAAAGTTCTGGATTCCGCACCTGGGATGGATGGACGGAATGGGGAATGAGATGCTGGAAAGCAGTGCCATAAAAAGGAACTTGCAGGTTCTGGTCAATGGCAAGTTGAATATGAGTGTCCTGAGAGCCAGGAGGGCCACCTGTGTCCTGGGGGGCATCAGGCACAGCATTGCCAGCTAGGCAAGGGAGGGGATTGTCCTGCTCTGCTCTGCACTGGGGCAGCCCCACCTCAAGTGCTGGGGGCAGCTTTGGGTGCCATAATGTAAGAAAGATATTAAACTACTAGAGGGCATCCAAAGGAGGTCATCAAAGATGGGGAAGGGCCTTGAGGGGAAGCCGTATGAGAAGATGCTGAGGTCACTTGGGCAGTTCAGCCTGGGGGAGACTGAGAAGAAACCTCATTGCAGTTACAACTTCCTCGTGAGGAGAAGAGGAGGGGCAGGCACTGATCTCTTCTCTGTGGTGACCAGGGCCAGAACCCAAGGCAATGGCCTGAAGTTGTGTCAGGGAAGGTTTACGTTGGATATTAGGAAAGGTTTTTCACACAGAGGGTGTTTGTGCAGTGGAACAGGATTTCCAGGGAAGTGGTCAAAGCCCCAAGCCCGACAGAGTTCAAGAAGCATTTGGCCAATATTCTCAGGCACATGGTGGGACTTGTGGGAATGGTGCTGTGCAGGATCAGGAGTTTCACTTCATGATCCTTGTGGGTCCCTTCTGACTGCTTATTCTGTGATTCTGCATCCAATGAACCTGTAATTCTTTCTCTAGGGAAAAAGACATAAGCTATCTCAGATGTGGAAATTTAACTACCATATCTAAATATATACAGATTCATTAAAATTTTAATTCTATTTAATTTGAATGCCAATATTGCTGAGTCTTTGCATATAATGTTGTTTTGTTAAAGTCTTCAGCATTATTATATATATTGGAAATGCTTATACACAAGTGCAAACTTTTAGAAAATATAGTAGTATGGTTCTCTAAAAATTGAGCAAAATGCTTCAGTACAGCAAAATTCTGCTGTACTGCTTAGGCTTTTGCTTTTGCATTGAGAGGATATGGACAGGACCATTCCCAGGTGAAATAGTTCTGTCCCTGCTTAGGAGATTTTTCTTGAAATTTAATTGGGCCCAAGGTTGGCCAGACACATTGAATACCCCCAAGGTTTGAGAGGCTGAGTCCTCAGATTTTGTGGCAGACTGATGATCATTGAGGAATGGCTAAAGGACAAGTGCAAGAGAAAATATAAGGAAGAAGATTCATGTGTCTTGAAAGAAGGCATAGGATTCTCTAGATGTTACAAAAAAGGTTTTCTTTGCTCTATACATTTCCTGATGAGATGAAATATTTGGATATCACTCCACCATAAATGATAGAAATAGGCCCTCTCCTCATATGCTGTATATTGTGTCTAAATATATATTTATATATTTAGTAGGTGTTTATGTAGGAAGGAACATCCCAATTTTAATTCAATATTTTTTATAAACTTGCATTGGAATTATTTTCACTAAGGCCCAACTGGGAAATGAAAATGTTGTTACAGAAATGACTGCCTTATACCGATATATGTCTGCAAAATGCAACTATACCATCAGGATGCAATTAATCCCGTCTACCTCCAGGTATTGCAGTATACTATAACTGGTGCTACCCTACATTCCACCATCTGTCTTTTAAAATTATTGACTGGTTCTACTGAAAATTGACATGTAGAAATAAACTGGCTGAAGTGGAGGCTTAATTCAGTGACTGGGAAAGTGGCAAATGAGAAATTACAAAATGGAAGCAGTGTATTGCAGCATTTACCACCTTTTAATAGTACAATGCATTTACTCTTCTGTTCACAATTTAAATAGGTGTATCTTTCATGCACATCTATTAATCCTGAACTGTAAGGTTATTTCTATATATTAAAATGTGCCCTGAGGCTTCTCTTTCCCCTCCCCATCAGTGGTTCTTTCAGTTACATCATTCAAATACCTAAAAAGGAAGATTATGAGAACATTCCTTCACCCTGGCATTAATCACAGCAGTATAAACTGTAGAGCTATTGATTGCTTATAACTGCATCTTTTGAACATTCAGAGCAATTGTGTTCACAACATGATGAATGCACTTGCAGATGGCTTTGTCTGTAGTGGTCATAAACTCCAGTTAATGGCTGAATTAATTTATAGTAAATGAATAATATCCTTTTGGGCTGTTCCAGGGAATAAACTACTTGTCACATTTTTTCTGTTCTAAAAACAGCAGTCATAATTCAAGTAAGTACATGTGTCAGCTTCCCAAAATGTGGAAAAGTACCTCATGTAAATAAAAGAATTAATTTTTTACGCCATTATCTGAAGAGTTTCAGGAAACAAGCTGACATCCAAATAATCATTTTATCTTCTGAAGTGAAGTTAGTGTTTTTTCACATGCATACTAATAAAAATTAAAAGGACATGGCATTCTTTTTTGTGTTACAGGTAGATGCTTTCAGAAATCTTCCTGATTTTTTTCGCATTTTTTCTTAATTCATCGAAGAAGTTTCTTGCTTTTTGCCCAAACAAGCCAACAAAAATCAATCTCAGAAAGAGCTGGGTGAAATCCCACATGGAGAGTTAACTGACTTTAAAATTATTGAACAATTGACCAGGATTCTAAATTTGGGACAAACCAAATTAGAATCAGGCTTTCTCAGGGTGCCTGATATCTTGGAGTTCTTTTCTAATCTTAATGATTCTGTGATTCTTTGGATGTTCTGTCTCTCTTATTTGTCTTTTTCGTCTTCATTCCTCAAGGGCTCAAAGGGAAACACTTAATTGTGATCTTTCAGGCTTTAGTTATTATGATTTGATCTTTTCCTGTTACTTTGCTGCCCAGTAATTATTTTTGCTGTACCTACCTCAAATAAACAAATGAATCCCCCAAGTGAGACTCTGTGATCTCGCCCTTCAGCAACCCTGCTGTCCAGTGCAGTTTGGAATAATGCCTTATCTTCCATGAGTTTCTGTTGCTGGTTTTGCTTCATTCAGAGGTTAAATGATCCAAACCCTGTGCCATGGTGTGGGTTGGAAGGGGAAGCGTGACCCACAGGATCCTTCCCATAGCAGCCGGAACCCGGTCTAGCAAAATGTACTTACAGATGTAACACTTGCAACTGTTTTTATGGCGAGAGCAACATTTTGAACACATCCCATTCCACACTGACTAGTATGAGAATTCTAGAGTAAAACCGCTTCATATTTGCTTTCTTGCTGAAGTTCATTATCAGTAATCAGTGACTACACTGCTTTCACAACTGCCTTGTGCTCTGGTTCCCAGTATGAGAGCACCAACAACACAAGTAGCTGTGGCTGGTTAAATTAGCAATGTTGCAGAGCATATTGTTGGCTGTTGCATCATACTGCTGCTCCTCTATTTAAATGACTGAGAGACAGAATTAAGATACTTTATAGTTATAAAAGGGGAAGTATGTTAAGAGATATTTTTCCTGTCTCATTTTCATCACAGGACTTTAAATAGCCCAGTATCCCACTATTTTTCTGGCGTTGGAGTTGACAATGCATGCATTTTTACAGAATATATCAGCTGGAATCTGGTGATTATGCTGGCTAGCATGATTTTTATTTGTTTGCTTTCTATCACTTGTAATTCTGATGTGAAATCCTACTTTTTGAGAACATGAATGATTACATTTGATAGTTTGTTTTTGCCATTGACTTAATTACATGTAGTAAGACATGTTGAAGGAAACACAACTTCTGAAACAACTGAGTGAAGTTAAATTTGAGTCTGTTTTCAACTATAAAACACACATCATGGTAGAATTATTACTTTCAAAAAAACTTACAAATACATAGAAATGTGCACTGTAGGAAAATTTAAGCTTAGTTGAACTAGTAATTGTGTGTTTAACCTCAGCTAGCACCACACAGCTGCTTGCTCACTACTCCTGTGGGATGGGGGAGAAAATCAGAAGAGTAAAAGTGACAAAACTCATGGCTTGAGATAAAGGCAGTCTAATAGGTAAATGAAAATCTGTGCATGCAATTAAAGCAAAATAAGGAATTCATTCACCACTTCCCACAGACAGGCAGGCAGGTGTTCAGGTGTCTCCAGGAAAGCAGGGCTCCAGCACACCAGTGGTGAATTGGTATGACAAACAGCACTGCTTCTTCTCCTTTATATGCTGAGCATGACACCATATTGACTGCAATATCCCTTGGGTCAGCTGGGACTGGCTGCCCCAGCTGTGTCCCCTCCTTACTGTGCACCCTCATCTCTTTGTTGGTGGGGTGGGGTGAGGAGCAGAAAAAGGCCTTGGCTCTGTGCAAGCACTACTCAGCAACAACGAAAAAATCCCTGTATTATCAGCACTGTTTTCAGCATAAATCCACAATTCAGCTCCTGTGAAGAAAATTAATTCTCTCCCAGCCAAAACCAGGACATTACTGAATGGATTAGAGATGAAAATCTGTTTGTGTTGCGCCTCTAAAAACCACTTAAATGACAGGCTGACTCAGCAACACTACTATAGACTCTGAAGGATCTGTAAAATGATTATTCAGTGGCACAGTAAAAATATCAGATTAAAAGAGTGAAACCTGAACTATTAATGAGCATGTGAATTTATAATTAATCTGTCATAATAATTTCTTCTTAAAAGTGAGATGTGAGGGTTGCAAGTAACATTTAATAAACTCTCTAGTCTATTTCATGCAAATGGAAAAGTTGTGATAGTAAAAAATGAGACAAAACGTTGTGTTTTTTTTTTAACTGTGCACTACTTCATTGTCTGCTGCATCATTTGAAGGGAAGGTAGTAGCAAAACCTGCTAATATATTTGAAAGAAATAATTTTTTTTTAAGATATTCACAGTTCTTGACTATTTCACTGTCTTGTCTAGGAAGAATACTGGGACACACAAAGCAAGCAAATATGAAAATCTGTGTATGCTCAGCAAGGAATGAGTACAGTTCTGTGCATTGGGTGTTGGTTATCTGGTCGACAGAATGACACTGTGCTGTGCAGTTTTGAGTAAAGGTGTTTTCCAACTTGAAAGTAGATGTTTCTCAGCTAGATGAGATTACCTTCCTATGTGTGTTTCATAATGTCAGTCGTGCCAACACGTTTTTATAACAGTTGCTTACTGTGACTGCCCTGTCAGATGTGACATTTTCAAGGGCATCTCCCAGTCACAGGAGTTAATTGTTTTTCATGGACATCTTGGTTGTCTATGGATTTGTGTACCAGTAGCACAAACATTACTGAAATTGAAATATCAAAAACTATTACATTACCAAAATAGAAATACAGAAACCAGTATCACAAGCACTAGGGAAAGGGAAATACACCAGTAATATCACCTTAACAAGCCATTAGAAATCTGACTTTAGTATATCAGCGATTATTCTGACCAAAATTATGAGGGTTTTATTAAAAAAATACTAGTTATTCTTAATTGGCTTCTTGAAATGTTTTTTGATTTCAGCTAAGAATAATTTCTCTCTTGCAGCTTGGATGAAAAATCTTATGCTAAGTTGATATGATGTCTTGCTCTAATGAATCTCACTTGAGTCAGATTTCTGTTACTTACCATGTATTTCAGGGAATACAAAAGCAATGTGAAAATTACTCCTGATAACCTTGGTTACCTTTGAAAATTTGATATTATGAGCAATTATAAAGAGGTGAAAAAAGAAAAGAATGCAAATCAGGTCCTTTTTATTGCTGGCAGTGGTTTTCAGCATGAAGCCTACTTTGAGTGTTCTGTATAGTTAAATATGTATTTTACTTTATCATTGTGAAGTATGACATTATTTATATTTAGTTTTAAATGCCTAAAAACTCTTGTATTTCTGTGCATAAACCTTATTATTAGTTCCAGAAACAACACTGCCACTTTCAAAGTGGTGAATTCTTTGAAAATATTTGAAGTTATTATTTTCATCTGACAAAGCACTTACTTTTTTTGTGAATTTTAAGTAAGTATATAAATATATATATATATACGCATTGAAATTCAGACTACCCATACTGTACCAGAATTGGGATCTAGGTAGGCACCTCGACTTGAAAGAGAAATTCAGGATCCTATTCTCAGACACTGCCTACTCTGGTAACATTTCTAGCTGTTCAGCTCCTGCAGTTGGACTAAACATCTAAACTTGCATGTGCTCAGAAACGGGCACCACCTCCCACCTTTAGTCCAATATAGAAACTGAGTAGGAAGAGACACAGTCTTCACCTAAATCTCCAATCTCTTAGGCATACTCAGACTATATTTAATACATTGATAATAGTAAGTTTAGAAAAAAAAACGAAACAGAAGTGTACATTCTCATTCATGCCATTTTGCAGAACTGTTTTATAATTACAGCAGATGCCTGTTTAAGTACTTGTTTACTTGTAAACTCTCTGGTTTTAGGTCTTTCAGACTGACTTAATTCAGACCTGAGACCACAGAACAAGCTCTGATCAGAAAAAAACCCAAAGTGGTGACCCAGATGTCGAGAAAAAGATGCTCTTTAGTTGACATTAGTAATGAGATTCAGACTAAGGAGTGTGAGAGAATTTGGGACAACAGACTAGCTGCCACTACCAATTTGTCCTGTCCTTTCTGTAGGACTGCCTCAACTATTAACCTGTCACCTCTTGAATTATCATAGTTCAAGGTGTAAAACATGAAATGAATTGCATGCTTCCATTTGCTTTAAAAAGCTGGGTGGTAATCTGTGATTATTTTGGAGCTGATGGTCACCTCAGATGTTCTGCACTTGAGGGTTTACAGACTGCTGAGAGCAGGAAGCCTTTGCTGCAAATACATTAAGGGTGGAAGACATCCATAACCATTTGAGGAAGGCTGGTTTCAAGCAACAGAGGACAGTTCTCAGGAATTTTGTCTTTCACAAGCTGTGGGGTAGGCATAGGTCCAAAGAATGACCAAAGGCAAACAAAGAAATGAAGATCTGATTGTGAGGTAAATTTTAAGCTGGAATTCTTTCCCTGTAACAGTGTTTCTGAAAAGGAAGTTATACAATGAGTTTCTAATTCACTGCCCCGATTAAGAAGAAGCATCTAATAAACAGAAGTGGCTTTTTTTTCTCTTTAATAAATAATCTAAAAATTCTTAAAAATTATTTTCAG
>VZTN01006685.1:302368-314304 GCA_013400515.1 Erpornis zantholeuca | reverse complement strand
TGCACTGGCCTATGCACATTTATGTGGGGAAGAAGAGGTTGTCGTATTCTTCCAAGAAGTTTTGTATAAAAAGCCAGAACTTGCTGTTTCATTCCTGGAGGACACTGAAACAAAAACAGATGAACAATAAAAAAAAATAATAAACGTGGATTAAAACACAGATGTAAATTTGTCACTTGGAATGGCTAATTAATGAGTAACAATTTAATCAAAAGTATTTTTAAAAATATCATCATCTGTTATCATATAACTTTTATCAATATTAACATAGATAAATAAAAAATGTTGCATCTCATTACTGTTTTCTCTTTCAAATTATTCATACTTTCAGTTAACAGCTCTAGGGTAAACTTCTACCAATCTTTCCAGAAAATATTCTGTATCATTACAGTGATAAGGGGAAATTAACTCAGAATTAATTACAGGTCAGATGTCTTGTAAGATATTGTGCCACAAAATCCAGCAATTCAGTGAGTCAGTACATACAAATACAGAATGATAAACTATAAAAATCTTAATACCTACAGAAGGTTTCTTAAAGTCATGAGCAATTAACCTTAGCCAGCTAAAACGTTTATAAATGCACAGATGGTCCAGGACAAGAGAAAGCTGCTGCTTTCCCTGAGCAGAATATAAATCACAAATATCTCTGCAACATGCAGACCCTTGTTCTACCATCCTCATGAACCACACCACATGAAAGGACCTTCCTATCTCCAGGAGATCTGATGGCTTGTGTGCCTTTATGTACCTTTGTTTTTAGCTAAATTCTTCCAACGTAGTGTGTTCTACCACATATGTTATCTACCACATAATACATGTTGTTAATTTTAACCCACATAATTTCCCTCATCTGGTTCACTGCACAGCTGAATGGAGCTGAGGTGGCAACAGTCTAACCTGGCTCTCTAGATTTTTAATCCCTAATCATTGCTGAGTTGTCAAGCAATCCTTTGAACAGAATGGCAAAATATGTACCATCAGGGCATGTCCACAGTAATGTAGTAATTCTAACTGATTGCTGTGAAAGGGAACTACTCATTTTGCACCAGATCTTTGCAACATCTTGCAAGCATTGAACTGTGTGTTTACTTCAGATGTATCAACTCCCAAGTGGCAAAGTGTAAAGACAGGCTGTACAAGAAGTGCCTGTACAGACGTATTTGTGTGAGCACAGAATGACTTCTCTCAACTCTTAGAAACATACTCGTAATTACCCGCCTCACATATGTCACCACTTCATCTTGGTTTCTCAACAGCATTTAGAGATTACTGAAGAGCTGTATTTCTGAGCAAGTATCTTTAATATAGCAGTGTTGTGGTTTTAAGCCTAGCTGGAGCAAGTATTTCAGCCTGACTGTAGGACAGCTGGTACAGCAACAGGTACTGTAGATCTCTGGTTCTGCCAGAGCAAGGAATGTCTCAGGCTCAGACAGACACTGTCCTGCATTTCCTATTTATTTAAAATCGATTAAAAACTCATGACAATCTGTAAAACACTGACTGAGAAGGAAACCCTGGAGAGCTCCCTTATCCTTGGAACAGGATTCATCATGCCTCCCCAACTGCATCTGCACTGTGATACAAATGTTCTAGTACAAGGGCTGCCAAGCTAGTTCACCCCATGATCCACCCAACCCCACACATTTTAGCTCAGAAGTTTGCCAAGAAACACAGCAACAAGGGTGGACCAAGACCATGAAAGTAACATCATGTGTGCCAAAGAGCAGACACGAAGGACCAGACAACACTGCCAAGGTATGAAAGCTGCATGGGATCAACTCGAATTAATGCTTTCTGATATGAAAGTCTTTCTGAGCAATAGCTCATCACACTCAGAAATAGTAATTGAAGATTTGTATTTAACATAGCACTTTTCACCCAAGAATCCCTCAACATTCAACAAAGTACAGGAGAGGGATAATACTGTCTTGTAGTAGCCAGAAAAACTCTAGAAGAAAAATGTTTCTCCTGCTTCTAGTTTCACTGTCAGCATTATCAGGGTGGTGAGTAACAAATCTCAGGGTTCTGTCTCAGCCAGCATCTCAGGGGTCATCTCACCCTGATCAGGCCTGTAAAAGGCTGTTATTTGTAATATGTTGGTAGCATAAGCAAGCAGCTCTTTGCTAGAGTTCAGTGTCCCACACTACCACCTACTGTAGAACTTCAGTCTCTATTGCAACGAGGAGCTCATACAAGAGATAATCTGTTCTGCTGAGAAATACATACATCAGCTTTCCCTAGTGTGTAGAGGGTCTCCAAAATCTTGTGATGTAGCAAATATTCCATACACGGTCCTGTTTCGCCTGATTCTCTCTCATTTTCTTCTTGAACTAGAATATCCAACATCTGTTCCAGGTGAGAAGGAATGTTGGTATCAGTCACAGGAGCTTTGTCATCTAAATAAAAGAAACAGGCAATTAAGAATGATTTAAAAATTGCCCTCATTTTGAAGTTCAGCTCCAAGTTTAAGGCTTACAAACATGACATCCATTTAAAGAACATTATATACAGTGCAAGTTTTTAACATGTCTTCAATAAAACTTTCAGAACTGGATCTGAACATGTCCACTGGAATATGCAGATATCTGACCTGGCAATAGGAAAAACGTGAAGTGCCAAAACTCAAAACATGCATTAATTACATGGTCAAAAAAGGAACATTTCTACTGCCAGAGAGCAAGGTATGGGAGAGAAAGGTACAACTCTCAATCTTCTGATTAGTACCCACTAGGTCTTGACAACTTCCTCTTTCACCCATCATACACCCTTCTTGAATCCATGAATGGCCTCTAACATCAGCTTAATTTGCAGCTGATCAGTTCCTTCATCTATTGGATAACTAAATAAATGGCTTTTCTGATGATAACAACAAAGAAAATTCAAACTCTATGC
This sequence comes from Erpornis zantholeuca, assembly GCA_013400515.1. Classification (NCBI taxonomy): domain Eukaryota; kingdom Metazoa; phylum Chordata; class Aves; order Passeriformes; family Timaliidae; genus Erpornis; species Erpornis zantholeuca. The sequence goes on along the minus strand of VZTN01006685.1, from coordinate 311,409 downwards.
TGTTTATTCTCCAAAAGCTTTTAAATTCCTCTTTCATACTTTCTACATTGAAATAGGGTTCTGTCAAACTTCATGAAGGAAAGGGTAAGACATTGATTTTATTTTATTAAAGTCATGAAACTACAGTGAATTTATGCCACTGGCAGTGGGAGCTAGCATTCACATGTTGTACAACATATCCACTCATGAAGAGCTTCCTCTTTTATTTTTTCAGCTAAATTCTACTTGAACAACTATCCTAGGGAAATGGTTACTACTGTTTACACAATAATCTAAAAATAACTTGTCACTTGCATGCAACTGGCAACAAGATCACACAGGGAAACTGCCATGTCAGAGTGATTTTGGTCTCTGCCACAACCTCCAGTTAGCCTGGAGTGTTTTGCTTGAATTTTCTACACATAATTCTGCTCCTACTGCAGAGGACAGAAATACATCTACTGAGTGGAGAGTTGTTTTTCAAAAGACTTATGAAACTCTGAGAGAGAGGTCAGCTTTTATTCTACCCCACGTCACTGCAGGTGTCAGTTTTCCCTGCCACCCTGTCATTTCCCCCTTTGGAAACATCACATACTGTTCTAAAAGATGGGTATTTAGAAACAAGGGTCACGTTGCAGTTTGTACAAGTAAATACTGATATGAACAAGATCATCAGACACAAACACAGATTCAGCAGCTCTTCCAGCAGAAGTGCAGAACTAATATGCTTGAGGAAAGCATGGCAACATTCACTTTTAAAACATAATTGTTCCATAACAAGGTTCAAAATTAAAAATTTACACGCTGCATAGTTGCAAAAAAACTCCCCAAAACAGGGAACTGTTTAAGAAAAAGCAGCTACAGCCATATTTCATCATAATATCCATATTTTAGAAGAGGAGAGTAACATCTGAGTAAGGTTTAAAAATACTTGTTGTCTGTTGTTTCAAAACATTTTACATTAAGACAAGACACTAAAGCAAAAATAATCAATACTGAGCACCCAGAAACCAGAAATATATGTCTGGTAAAATCTATGATCACAAAATTACTTTTGTTAAATTCTTGCAAAGAAAAAGAAAATCCCTGATGCAAAGCAATAAAAATGTTAACAGCAGGGACTGCATTTCTGCAGCTGTCTGTTTAGATTAAACAGAGTATGTGAAGGCAGAAACTGGGTCAGATGTAAAAAGGTGCAGTTCTCTACATGGCACTCAGGAAACAAGACTTCAACCATTTTTCATGCCGACTTTTAAGGGCTGGGAGTACATCATATTTTTAATTACTGGTTATTATTGCTGGTATTTTGATTAAAGACATGATTCATTTTAGTATTTCTTAGTCTTTACTTTTTAAAAACACTGAAATTGTGAATTCCAGTTTCCAGAATAAGAAGACAAACCCGGAGTGCTTTCTTCTTTTACCTGAGGTCTCTATGTAGTAATGGGTGATTGCTTTCCAGTGGTAAACAAAATCTTCTTGTAATGGAAGGGAAGGTGCAAGCTATGGGGAAAAAAAACACAACAAACAAAAACCAGTTAGAAATGAAATGAACATACTTGCTCAGAGATTAAATTGAATTTTATCTTATGCTTGGAAGTAAAGTGCTGCAGATAGTGCTACAATTGTTACTCTCTGCTCTTTTACCTTTAACAAGGACTACATTCATTATTCATGGCTGAGCCATGCCACACTGCCTGCCTTGTAAACATCAGTAATAATCTCTGTGATGTCTCTATCACCAGACAATCTATTTGAAGCAACAAAAGCAATTGCTTCTACAGCAAAGCAACACCAGAAATGTATGTTTGTATTGTTTAGACCACAGTTTTGTCCTGTAGGAAAAAACCATGTTCTTTTACATCTGCTCTTGATGCCTTGTTCCTTTTCTGCACACTCTGTTCTTTCTGTCTGCTCCCTTAAAAATGCCAATTAGTTGCTTAATCCAGTTTTTGCCATGCCTTTTTTCTTGTCAGCCACAACTTCTTTTAAAAGATCTTTGTTCAGTTTTTAGGCTGGGGTTTGTTTGGGGTTTTTTTTTCACATTTTTTGTTTTGGTCTTTTTTCTTCTTTTCACATTTTAGGTTTGTTATTTTATGGGCCCATACCCAGATCTTGGCGGGTTGTTCTTTCTTTTTAAATAAATACATTTCTTATTTCATTTCTGCAAGAAAAGGAAGTTTCTTCTTCCCTGAAGGAGTTTGAGATGGCTGGCTGGGTGTGAGCAGCATCCAGGAATAACATCCTGCAAGAAGGAAACACAGCCCCCCACCCAGTCACTATCAGCATTGCTCCTTCCCCACTGAGACACAGGTGGCCTGTGGCCCATTACACCACAGGCAGCCTGTGAAAAAAGGACCACAATCATTTATTTCACCACTCTGCTCTCCAAAGTGAGAGCTGAGACAAGCACTAAATTTGTGCCCACCAATGTTCTGAGCTGGTAAAATCAGGAATCCTATATGGAAAACCTCAACCATTCAATAGGTCACATGAGGATCTGTTGTTATTAAGGTCTAATCCTACTTGAGGCTTTTTTTCTTTTTTGGACCCTCAAGTCCCCAAGTCACTCTCTTACAGGCCATCTTGAAATAGAGGATTATCACTTGACATGATGGCAGCAATGAGCCCTGTGGGAAAACAGAGAGAATCCCAAGTATGAACTGGTGGGCCTGTTTGGAAGGGTAAGGAGTTGAACCATCCTGACAAGCTACGGAGTCCACTCCTTCACAGAATCTCAGAGGGGCTGAAGTTGGAAGGGGCCTCTGGAGACTATCCAGTTTAGCCCCCCTGCGCCAGCTTGGTCACCTAGAGCTGGCTGCTCAGGAGTGTGTCCAGATGGCTTTTGAATGTATCAAAGGGTGGAGAGTCCACAACCTCCCCAGGAACCTGTGCCAGGGTTTGGCTAACCTCACACAGAAAGGTTAACTGAAGGAAGTTTTCTCCCCAAGAGCTCCACTTACCACATTTGAGACTAATAACTCTGAACTCCTCTAGTGTCTCCCCATAGGGTCTAAAATGTGCTGAGTTGCCTCAGGTCTCAGGCAAACATAAGCACAGGGCTCACACATAGTCCAGTACACTATAGGCTCATATAGTCTTTACTGGGTGCTGTTGGTTTCTTTGAAAAAGCCCTGGATGCCTTCCTCATCAGTCTTTCCTTTGCCTTGAATTTAATGACACTTAAATTTATCTTGGTAAAGTTGTAAAGCCCCACATATGACCAGCATGCCATGCCAAGATACCTGTAATGGTAATTGTTAATGGCCCTTTGCACACAGGACTTTGAAATGCAAGACTCTGGAAAAGTAGCAGTGCTTGGCAACTATCTCTGCCTGCATCCTGGGTGGAAATGTGCCCTTGGAAAATGCAACTAGGAAATCAAACTGACAGTGCTTATCCTCTCCCTGACAGGCTGTGCACTCACTGAGTCTTCCATGGCTGGGCACTCAGAGCAGCACATCAGCACGGCAGCTACCACAGAGTAGTATCTGAACACCCAACACGGCACAAAACTAGTTTATTTTACGGTGACATTTACTAGGTTATTGAAATACAGAAGAATAACCAAACAAACTGAAGACTGAGCACATGATACTGTGTATCACGCTCTGTATGTCACACTCACTGCTCTAGATGTGTATTTCAAGCAATGTAACGATCATTTTCTGTAAAAAAAAAGCTGTATCAAAATCTCAACGCCAGCTGATGAATAACCCAGAGACAACTTTTGAGAAATACAGGCCTCTCAGACCACTCAATTTCCAAAGTAACACATGATAGATAGAATTAAAGATTTATCCTTGGCTGATGTGATTTTCCTCTCCACTTCTCATCTCATCTGCCTCAAGATGAATTTAGTGCCTCTGAGCAGTGCCAGGAAAAGGATTTCACTTCTCAGCACTGTCAATAATTTATCCACCATGGGAGAGAACTGTGGATATAGACATTCTCCCTCCCAACAAACGCCTCTAGGGACTCTACTCAGAGGTGACCAAATAATTCAGGGACAGGTCCTGCCCTTTCAAATTAAAATACCCAGTGATTTCAGGGTCTTCTCTGATCAGGACTGCAAGCCAGACATAACAAACAGAGAAACCTTTAGCATGTGTGTGCATCTGTGCAGTGCAGCCTATTGGGAACATACCATCAGCACTGACATCAACTGGAGATGAAAGCCCAGCAACATTATTCTGAGAGAAGTGTTTTTACTGATCAAAAAATCCAACAAAAACCCACAAGAAAACAAGCAAACAAACAAAAATAAAACCAAAAAAACCACAAGCAATCCTCTTGACTTCGTTATACAGACACAAAATCAAGGTAAAGACCAAGACCAAGATACCAGCTTATACGTAAACAGAGCCAAGCACTGGAAAGCATTAGGAAACCATAACACGTGGCTGACATGCTTTAACCCTACTAGGACAGGTAGTACTAGGATGAGGTTGTAGTTTCTATTTTAGGATGAATTATTAGCTATCAGCTGAGATGGAATATGTTACAGTTGCCAGCCAGAATAACCACTCTATTGTGTAAGTAGTCATATTGGTATGGAGAGTCTGAAGTAAACCAGAATTCCTTATGAAAACCATTAATTCCTGCTACATGTCTAATTTGAAGGAGTTACCTTAAAAATGGAGTTATTTCTCATCATTACATCAGCTGGTTAGAGCATGGTGCTAATAACACCAAGGTTGTGGGTTTGATCCATGTATGGGCCATTCACTTAAGAGCTGGACTCAATGATCCCTGTGGGTCCCTTCCAACTCAGAACATCCTGTGACTCTGTAGTTAATCTTGATGTAATTACATATGTTCTTAGTGATTTCAAATTTCGTGAAGTTCTCATCCTCTGGGGAAAAAAAATCCCACCATTTTCAAGCCTGCAGTGTAGGTGTTGGTACATGAAATAGCTAAAATTCACTGAACACCACTGAACTGCAGCCCATTGGAGCAGCCACTGATTAGCTCTTCCATCTGGTGCTCAGCTCCAGCAGTTGGGCTTCCCGGGAGTGAGCTGAACTTACCACATGCTGCCTTATCATTCTGGTAACAATACGTAACCAATGATCAAAGCCCACTCCTTTCAGCAGAAGTGCTGTTCTCAGGAGAGCGACAGATCTTTGACCAGAACTACAGTCTGCTCATGACAAAACCTGTCCAAAATACAATTCCACAACTGTCATATTTTTCATGTATGCTTTTCAGAAGGGCAATACTGGAAAGGATGGAAACATGAGAAGCTGGTGATATGCCTCAATATCTTTTGAACAAGTTTGTGAAGTAAAGAGAACACTGTATAAAAAAATAACAGGTATTGTCTGGTCAGATGCCAGAGTAAAAAAATAGCGCAGAAACTGGGTCAAAGAGAAAGGAAGGGGAAGTGCATGCACACTGCCCTGACTGACACAGTCACTTGATGTTTTTCTTCAGTCTTACTACTAAACCAGTGTGAATGGTCTGAGAGAAAATGTGTAAAAGGATTAATGCTTGAAGGTTTACTTGATCTTCAGTTGATAAATGCACAGGGTTTATAATGGCCACTGCTCTCACATATAAAATTAAGACTGCACATGCTTGCAAGCCATGCATTAAATTTTGTCATCTAATTTGTTAATACCAGCACAACATTAAAACAACGAGTAATGTACGGTCATTACATCAAATAATGTGCGTTCAAGAGGAATAAATTCTGTTCTGATCAGTTATGCAGCTCATGATTTTGGAGCACTGCCTGTACCAAATGACTCGGTTTCTTTCAAAGCTGAGTTTTGCCTCAACACATGACCAGAAGCTATTTGAAAGTACGGTAGCATACCAGTGGAAAAGATACAGCAGAATAACTGGTAAAGAGGCTGGTAAAGAGGGGTATCAAGAAGGTGCAGCAGACAGCAAAATCTTAATTCATTCAATTGAGTGATACAAATATTCCTGTTTGACAGCAAATTGCAAAATTCAAAACAACCAAAATTATATTTTTCCTGCAAGGTACACAGCTCAAAAACATCCCTTTCATTTCTTAAGGTGAAACATCCAAAAGCCTAAATCAAACACAAATGAAAGTCCTTTGAACACTGAGTGGCCACTTCACAGACAAGCTATTTCGTATAGCGAAACATGAGTGAAGAGAACAAGATAAGAGAAAAATAAGTCTACATTGCTGCTTTGTTATTGTATGCTACATTTTGTTGTTGCTGACAATGTAGTGCTCATGGATAGCCCTTTGGGATGAAAGTATATCAGAAATGCATAGCAAAGAGAAAACATCTTGAGGACAAGCCATATATAAACTGTCACAGATTTAATAATATGAAGCAACAGCATTTCTATTCTACCCTGAAGTAATAGAACAAAGATAGCAGTCCTATCCACCATTCTCACCAACACATCCAACTCAATTTAAGGATGCACTGTTGGCAGGGTAACAGTGGTGCTTGCTCATCTGGATGCTGCAGAGAAATCCAAAGAGGGAAAAAATATCTAAAATACTGGCAGGATTGATACAACTTAAGAGGTGGCAAAGAAACTAGAATTAAATAGGAATGAAAATCAGGATTATGGTTTCAAAGACTTGAGAAATTTAACAACAAATTTAACTTAGGCAGAAAAGACTGAAAGTTTTGAGTTAGTCAAGTGAAACCTGACAGACAGGTTTGGGTTGAAGAGACCTTAAAAGACCACCTAGCTCCAACCCCATGCCATGGGCAGGAAATTTTCTACTAGGCCATGTTGTTTGAAGCCCCATCCAGGCTAGTCTTGAACATGACCACAACCTTTCTGGGGAAAAACCTTGGTAAGAAAAAGCCTTAGTAAAAAGCAACTGATCCTTTATGTTTGCCTCAGCACAGTCCTGTCTCAAGGGCAGCCAGATGAAGAGTGATACATTCACAAGTAAAAGGCAAATACTGCCCTGTCTATCAGACTGTCAACCTTTGGAACTCCTCGTCAGAGTTCAGAAGGATATTGAGGGGAAGATAACAATGATTATCTAGTAGCATAGGAACTCTTACTGTTTAAATGCATAAAGTCTGCAGGCCAGTGGGCCCTGAGGCAGGGCAGGAGCATTATGTAAGTGATGTGTAGGAGAAAGGGCAGGGCAGAAGGGATACCCAAACCATTTTGATTTAAGGACGTCCCACCCGTGAAAGCTAAATCCAGGCTCTTTCAAGTGCATTTAAGCATCCAGCTCAGCTGAAAACTGTACAGCTGCAACTACTTTGGGGTAGGCAACCAAAACCTTTGAGAACTGATACCTTAATTACTAGTTCTATTGCTGATATTCAGGGTTAAGAATCCACTTGAGGCTGCCCAAGTTATACTTGCTCTCCCCAGCAAAAACAGCAAGCAAAAATGATGTTACAAATTCTCTTGGTTCTGAAAACAGCAAGCTGCATCAAAGTGAAACATTCAGGATTTACAAAAGTTTTCATTTTCCCCATAGCAAAGCTAAGCAGACCACATCTTTTTACCACAGGGAGAATGAAACAACTTAAAGCCATATCCAGCCCCCAAAGTGGTTAAAAATTTATTATTTCTCAGTTCTGTCTTTGTATTAGTAGGTCAAACGTATAGTAAGAAACATTCTTAGTAACTTCCTGCTTCTGCAATTCCATGTTTCATTCCCAGTGTGTGGTGCTTGGTATTTGTCACAACCCTGTAAATACAACAACGCAGTACTTATCAGGAGATCCACCATGGTAGCAGGATGAGGCAATTCTAAAAGGGACACCAGAGTTAAACAAGGACAAACAGAATGTTGTTTGACAGTACTCATTTGCAAAATGATGGTATAAATCTGTTTCTGTATTTTGGTTTGGTTTTTTTTTAATCAAAAAGAGCACCTAGTCCCTCCTATCTCAACTCTTCTTCTTTTCCATTCAGCTCATTCGCTTTTCCCATTTTATTATCGGAACTCAAATAAATGCATTTTGTTTATTTTTTGCACACATCAATAATGTAAACACTCTTTAAGAATAACTTCTATTAGATCTCTCGAACTGCTAGGCCTGAAAGAATATCTTCTGCTCCACTCCTGCATCTCTCAGTCATCCACTCTTATTCCTGTTATTCAAAATGTGGCACAGCTTACCACAACAAGCTTTCTTTAGTCAGGCAGACACTAATTTCTGTTTCCTCTCCAATAAAGCACTGTCTATTGAAGGCATTCATATGTGGTTAGAATGTTTTCAAATAAAACATTTCATCATTATTTAAAACATTTCTTTCCAAAAGCCATTACACCACTAGAAGAGCAAACTAGGAACCTGCAATTAATGAATACATGCTTAACTTTTAAACCTGAATACTCCTGCAGAGCTACAGGCTTACATAAAGACAGGCACATGCTCAAGTGCAGCATCGAAGCATACATTAATGCAAAAAGGCTGCCCCTCAGATGAGGCAGGATTTGTCAGGCAGGCTCTTATTTCAATCATTTGGATTTGGCCTGCAAGCTCTTTTTTCAACCATTTGAACAATTTCTCTTCAACACTTTCCACCCTTGTATCAATATTTCACTGCCAATTTTTAGCACGTCTTCACACTCAAGTCTCCTAGGTGTGCTGCCTTACTGGGAGAGGAGCTTAAAGGCAGGGAATTACTACCAGGACCCCGCCTCAGTGAAAAGCAAAAAATAAACGGTGTGGCCAGGCAGTGCCGATCGCGGCCTGCGGCAATGGCAGCTCCCCAACGGGCCCCGCTTCCTCTGTCCAGCACCGCTGTGCGAGTCCCCGAGAGGGAACCTCCCTGTACACACCGCCCCGCGTCCCCCGGCCAACCGGACCACCCCACACAATCACAAAATAAACCAGGGATGGAAAAGGTCGCTTTGGAACGGACAACATCCCGCAGAAGAACGGGAGACGGCGACTATATTGTCTGCTGGTCACGACGAGATGGAAATCCTGACGAGTTTCCTGATTCCTCTCCTTTATTGTTTGTCTCGCTGAGGCAGCCGGGCAACGGCCGGGTGAGGGCCGGGCCAGGGCTGCCCTCAGGCCCTGCACGGGGCCGGCAGTGCCCGGCGGTGACAGCCGGAGGCTGTGCCGGGGCCACTCGGG
>VZTN01006685.1:289328-302003 GCA_013400515.1 Erpornis zantholeuca | reverse complement strand
GGTGCGGGCGGGGCGGGACACGGGCAGTGCGCGACACTGCCGGCCTACGAGCTGGTAGGTGCTGTGCCCCGAGCCAGCCCCCGCTTCTGCGGGCACCTCCCGGGCAGGGAAGTGACTCACAGTCACAGAATCACTGAGACTGGAAAAGGTCTCTGAGATCATCGAGTTCAACTTACGACCGAACACCACCATGTCAACCAGACCATGGCACTGAGTGCCATGTTCAGTTTTTCCTTAAACACCTCCAGGGATGGTGACTGCACCACCTCGCTGGGCCACCCATTCCAATGTCTAATCACCCTCTGGGTGAAGAAATTCTTCCTAATGGCCAGCCCAAACCTCCCTGGCACGGCTTAAAACTATGTCCTCTTCTGTTGCTGGTTCTGGAAGCAGAGCCTGACCCCTACATGGCTACAACCTTCTGCCAGGGAGTTACAGAGAATGATAAGGTTCTCCATGAGCCTCCTTTTCTCCAGGCAACACAGCTCCCATGCCCTCCCATACCCACTCCTCACAGGACATATGCTCCAGACCCTTCTCCAGTTTCTTTGCCCTTCCCGGACTAATTCCAGCACCTCAGTGTCATTCCTGAATTGACGGGCCCAGACCTGGACACAGCACACGAGGTGTGGCCTCACCAGTACTCCGTATGGAAGGACAATCACTTCCCTGGTCCTTCTGGCCACACTATTGCTGAGATAGGCCACGATGCCATTGGCCTTCTTGCCCACCTGGACATAGACTGTCTCAGGCGAGGGGAAAGGGTGCCCACCTCCACAGTCCCTGTACCCAGAGGCTGCCACCAGGCTCCCACAAAGGTCTCTGGGGTCCCTCAGAATCATGAGGATGGGGAGACAGCTGCCTCCCCCCTTCTGCCAGCATGGCATGGATATGGAGCAGCCCTGGCATGCATTTCAAAAGGCCCAGCTTGCTGTATGCTGGCACATTTTGGGTCTGTCATCATCCACAGGGACAATGATGTCCTCAATGAAGTAACTCTTCACAAAGCAGTGTAAGGGTGATGAGCTCAGAGAGTCAGTGACAAGTGGTGGATTCACCCTCCCTAAAAGTACTCAAAAAATGAGTGGACATGACGCTTTGCGATATGGATGAGTGGGCATGGTGGCAGTAGATGAAAGGTTGGATTTGACAATCTTGGAAATCTTTTCCAACCTTAAATCTTGTTGCTGCTGGGTGAGAGGCTGGTGGCGTGGGCGGCATGGTCCTTGCGGGGTACCACAGCTGAGAGGGCTTGTGGCAATGTGCACATTGCCCATTTCACTGTTTATTTGTTGGTTTTTTCCCACACAGAGAGAAGGAGACAAAGAGGGCTTTATTTCACCTCTAAATCAAGTACTTCAGAGAAAAAGATCATCCCTTCCTGCAGTGCCACAGGAAAAGAGGAGGTGAAGTGGGGTGAGCAAAAGTTATAGATGTAGCAGGCAAGCCTTATGATGTTTTGGGAAAATGTTTGGACACTGGGCAAGTTGAAATAGGAGGACAGGATTGCTTTGGCACTGGGTAGCAGAGTGAAATGTTGGGAAGATGATAGACCAGTATGGGAAAGGGAGGAAAACCTGTAATACCAAGTGAAGAAAAGTTTCCACATTAATTTTTGGAGATGAATGGACACCAGCTTCCTCATATGCTAGGAGCACGCAGAGAGAGATGAATCAAAAGACAGAACAAAACTACTGTTTAGCTGCTGTTCTTTAAATTGTGTCATCTGGGAAGTCTGACTTTGACTTGATGCTGTGATGAAGTGTTACTAATGATTCTGCTGTACTGATTGCTTGTTACTACCCCTGTGCTTTGCAGGCATGGAGAGCTACAGCCCAAGTAGCCTATGGAAGTAAATACTAGTTGTATGTGGACACCTTTGTGGCAGTTGCTAAGGAGCAGAGTTATTTCCTTCTTAAAATCCGGAAATCCAGATATGTAAATAACAATTTCAAAGGTAATTGTGTTGGGGTTTAAAAAATCTGCTTATTCTCTATTTGTCAATTTATATTCTATAGATGTTTGTAGGAAATGTAAATTTTCTATGTGAGTAGTCATATGATGAAACATCTCTGTGTTTATGTGATTATTAACTGGACAGGTGCTGCATTTGGAAGGTGCCTGCCTATCTGTGTCTAAGAGAATGTGATAATTTAAGATACTTTTCCAATCTATTTTTTCCTGCAGAAATGTCTTTGAATGTGCCTTGGCTTTGTCATCTATGAGCAGCAGAATGAATAAAGAAACAGTAAGATATAATGAAGATATAAAAGGAGACAGTTTTATAACTGTGAGAGTATTCCTAATTGTACTTAACAATTTATGAAATCATAAATCACAGAGTCACAGATGGTGAGGTAAAGATTTTGTAATGCTTGAGGGTCTCTTATTATTCTATGAGTGACTGATGTATATAAATGCATTATTATTTAAACAGAACAGTTCATTGTGGTTGAAATTAAGATTTTCGTTGTAAAAGTGACTTCTTATTAGCACTTTCCCATATGAAACGCCTCGCAGTAAAGGAAAAAAAGAAAATATTACCTGTAAATGATTATTCCTAAACAAATTGAGTCTCTGCATATAACCCTGCATTTACCAACCAATAGATGGGGCTTGAATTTGTAGCCATAGTGCAGAATCCAGTTTTTGGTGCTTATATGTCTTGCAAATTCGAGATTTTTTTTTAAATGATCTTTTAAAGTAGTCTCCAATTTCTCAACCATATGTGTGTATTTCTCACTGCTGGGAATATTGGATAAATACTGGCAAACAAAATGTAATGCAAATCACTGGAAATTAATGGAAAAATTATTTTTTCACTGACCGGTGTCAGTGCTGAAGAACTCAACTAAGGTTATGTTGTGTTTGGATATTTCTTGTTCTCATTGGGGATGATTCAATTAGAGATGATGCAGATATGGATGGGCTACCAATGTCATGTCATGTGCAACAATACATCTTCACCTGCTCATGCTCGATGCTGTTTCCACTGAAATAAACACAAGTATTACTACCTATTTTAGTACCCTTAAGAGCACAGTTCTGCTGGCTTGGGGTTGGGGGTTCTGCTGGCTTGGGGTTGGGGGTTCTTTTGGCAAGGTAGTTCTTTTTTTGGAGTAGCAGATGCAGTGAGTTAGTGTTTTGCTTGAATGTGAGAAGTGAAAGCGTGAAAGTGAGACTGTTCTAATTGATAGAGCTTTTGGGAACTTTCTTCTTTCTTACAAATTAATGAAATCGTCTAGATTAAATCAATTTAGATGGTGTGTGACAGTGAGATAATGTGCTGGCCTTTCTATCTGAAAATCTCTCTGCTATTTGGATTGATGGCACCCGGCCAGTGTCTAATGGATGCATTTGTCTACATTACAGAAGATGTTCCTGTTGTCTGGACGTTTGCTTCAGAGAACCTGAAGATTTGGTGAACTTTTTTACCCTAGGATTAAATTTTCCTGTTAGAGCTATGCCCAATATCTGTTGATATTCTGCGCAGGATTTATTGTGTTTACTATAATCAGATTGACATCTATGTTTGCAGTGACTACTTGGATGAAATAAAGAATGGAGTTTTAGCAGCTCAACATGATCTCTGCTTTTGAGGAGGGCTAAGGATATATTTAAAATCTTCATAACCTTTCTGATGCTGGGCTTTATTACAGAAAGCAAGCATGCTGTGCATTGCATACTGAAGAGCATGCAATGGAATTGAAGTAATTTTCTGTCATGAATTTTCTGGTTCTGTGCTCTCAGCTGTGTACATCACCTCCCTCCTTGCTGATTCGCTAGCAGCTCCATGTAATCAGCTCATGCAGTATTTCATAAATCCCATTCTCAGGCATTGCCTGGCCTGTGCGTTCTGTTCCACATCTGCACATCTGCTCCTTCTGTGGAGACATTAATTTGTCTTCTGCTGGGTTACAAACTTCCCAGTCATTAATCTATTGTCTGAGTGCTTACCTGAGACATCTTCAAGTGTGTCCTGACACCAGCACTCATTGCTACCATAGAAGACACAACACTGGGCAAATATTGCCTGCCCAGCAGCTGCTCCTTGTTTGTGTTTCAGTTACACTCTCTGCACCACCATGTTTTACCTTATGTAATGGCTTGTAAAGGAGACCACGAGGCGGTCAGAAGTACATGTTGTCAGTGAAATGAGACATTTCTTTTCCAATCACATCATGTTTTCCTCAAATATTTCTAGTCCACTGGAAGCACTGAAATACAGTATTCCCTCTATAAGTAAATATATGGATGTTCTGCCAGTATCTGCAAGTGCTAGCATAACGTAAATTATTGAAAGCAGATAAAATACACTTAGATGTGATCAGTTAGAGCTTAGCCAATTTCACTGCAGTCTGCAGGCTGGCAGGAGCACAAGGATATTTTTCTTGTGGTACTGGAAGCTGAAGCAAGGAGATTAAAGGTAAAATACTGGGTTTATGCTATATTGCAACTGTAATGAATCCAAGGGTCTGAATGTGGTATAAATAAACATAAAACTGGATTTTGCCCTAAAGTACTGGGAAAAAAATTGAGTGGTTTACCTGATATAAATTGGTTCCCTCAATCTTTCATCTGAGTACTTGCAGAGAGGGAAGCCTGGAAACCAGAATCTGTCTATGTTTCTGGGGACAATTTAGGTGCTTGGCCTTGACCCTACTAAGAGATTTCTGAGTCATTTTCAGATCAGCTCTGACCACATTGTTTGTTTTCTAATGCATAATAAGATTTCATTGTTACTTACATCTTTGGATTAAGGACTGTAATCTGTTGATCCCTAAAATGTCATCAGATAATCTGTTTAATCATAAGCAAAAGCTGATCTTGATAGTCCAGATGAGTTATGCAAATTAATTCAGGCACATTACTACCATGTAAGTATAGAAGCTTTCAGCAGAGCTCTCTTTCTCATTAGTCCACAATTAAAAGTAGGTTTTTTTCAGACTTTAAATTCACATGTCTCTGTCCTGAGGTATAATTGAAATCTCTCGTGGAGCCTGGCATTAAATTTTGGCATTGTAAAACATCTAAATTTTGAAGCAAGTGTCTAAAATATTTAAGATGCAAGGCACTCGGTAGTGGCTTCGTGACTAATTTTAAATTATTGGTAGCACAATTATCTAGGCAGGCGCAAAGTCTAGTGCCACAACGCGCTCCAGCGTTCACTATCCATGAAGTTGCATTAGAGAATTCCAGCGATGTTGTCCATGTGTTACACCGGGAAGAGGACGCTGCCTCCTGGCAGTTCCAACTCTCGACAGCAGAGAGCGCAGCTGACCTGACTTCACCTCTGGGACGCACAGCAGGAGGATTCGGAGAGGTTCCCTTACAGTATTTTTTTGGGGGAAAGATACCCCTGTGTATCCGTATAGAAGGAATTGGTGTGCCGGCGAGTAATGTTACCTCTGGGCTTAAGTGCTGCGTATTACTTGGCTTGTAAAAGATTTGGCAGCCCATCATCTTAGCAGTTCGCTTGTTCTGCTTGGCTATCAAATGATGTGATTTGAAGCTACAAAGTTGAGTTTACAAAGACATTGACTAACCCCTGTGGCTGTCACATCCCACGTGACATTTGCGTCATCTTTATAACAACTAAACCCCAATGAATTTAAGACGTGTCCTGTATTTAAAGACCGGCCCTTCTTGTCAACTAACTGAGTTCTCCTGTGCCTCCTACAGAGGAGAGAGTGACCACGGATGTCACCATCGCATGATTTTACCTGTGGGTGGGGGTAGAGGGAGCACCGGAACACTTCTTGTTAGAATTTCATGTTCAGAAGCTATACTCTCAGCCAAACTCCATTTCCAGAAAAAGTATGTACAGCTCAATCCTTTGTAATTTTCTTCTGAGTCATCAGCCCTGTGAGCGTCTGTACTTGGATGAAGCCTTTAAGGAACTGAGCTGGAGGCACTACTGACAATGAGCAAAGAAAATGAAGACTGTAGTAGACCCAGCGTCATGTAGGAATATTTCTGTTGCTCTTCCCTGTTCTCTTGCCTCAGGCTGCTTTGGACTAGTTTGACATTCAGGCCTCATGTTGTGAAATGCTGAAGTAAGCAGACTTGTGTCTGTAATATACCTGATATAAAGGAACCTGTTTCTGATAAGATCTTGGAGTGGTGCTGTAATACACTGTACTTGGAGCTGGTGTGCCAGCTCATGTGCCAAGTGAAGTATTTCCAAGCATTTAGTTTCTCTGGTTTTATGTTCAGAAGCTGTTATCCTTTGTGTCTCCCAGGAATTCCCATGTGGTGCATATTGAGATGTTATTTGTACCTGGAGTGCTTGACTGCTGCATCAGACTCTTGCAGTCTGCATTTCCTTCTTCCTCTCCTGCAGCAGCAACCAGAGAGCAGAGAGCCAATTGCTATATTGGCATTACATGTGCGTCATAAATCAAAATGCTGTGTTCAGATGTAGAAATCCTGTACTCACATTAATCAGTTTCTGTGAGGTGTTGCAAAACAATTTGTCGGAGATCCAGATCCCAGCCCGCAGAGGGCAGCCCGACCCCATGTTTTACTCCAGTGATGTGCTTGGGAATTCAGTCATCTGCTGGCATCTCTGTCAGCGTGACTTGCTGTGGAATAAACAACTGAATGTTGTGGAGAATTGGCATCAGCTTTAAGCTCAAACAGATTCAAAAGTGAACTAAAAAAAAAAAAGCGTGACTGAATTAAACCTTCTGGTTTGTTGGGGTTTTTTTTAACGTATTGGAAGAAAAAAAGGAGCATGAGAAAACTCATCTAGATCTGATCTTTAAATACATTACATGTATAACAGATGGATTTACTGGTATATGTCAATAGGCAAGAGAAAAAAATACCCAGAACTTGTGTATATGAACGTATTGGGCAAGACTAACAGGAAAGAAAAAGCGTTTTTCCTTTTTCCAAATATTTTCAGCAATCTTTCAGGATTTGTGTTTATTGTTGCCATGACTCTAAGACTGTGCTTTTGGCTGGTTGACCCATGTTCTTTCCCAAGTGTGTCCTGAGTCTTTGTGAAGCAGCAATCACAATTTCCGTGGGGTTTTGTCTAGGAGGTTGTGTCTACGTGCAGGCATTTGCCTTGGCTTTAAAACTGATCAGTGCCAGGTCAGGTACCAGGGGCTGATATCTTGACTTACTGTGACAAGGAACAAGGCATCCAGTTCCTGAAAAGGAGCCAGTACTTTGTACTCTCAAATCAAATTGCATCCACCAGCTAATTAAGGAATGATCTTGATATGCTCTGAAGGGAGGCCTGTCCAATTCTATCCTTCTCAGCCAGAGGGCCCTGCAATACAGAGCTCAGCATATAAAGAAAATAGCATGTGAGAAATTAAGATTGATGTGTGAATACCAGGAGTGCAGGGAGATATCTTATGATCAGACATCAAATTACACACTGTGGTACTTTCATGATGATTTAGATAATTAATTTTTTTTGGCCTCAGACTTTCTACCCCACACAAGCCTGGCTGTTCACAGCACAATGTAATGTATACATTTCTCAGAGTTTGGCTCATTGTAATTGCAACCACAGGTGTATTTTCATTTTCCCTTCTGATTCACTGAACTTTTGTGTATAGCAGTGCTGAGAGATTTTTACTCTAGCTTATTCAGAATATTCTTTGCTATTCTTGCCATGTTATTCATAAACATCTTTGCTAAAGTGAACTTCGACCAAAGAAATGCCTGCCATGTTTTACATTATATAAGAGTTACTCTATGTAATAACACTTACACATTTAACCAATTCTAACTGCATAATTTAATTCGGTTTGGCCACAGCAAATTCTTTAGGGTAAAGGGTAAAGTGGGGCACACAGTGAGATAATGCCCTTACTTGATGCAGATCTGAAAAGTGTATAATTAGTTACAAAGGCAGTTTGTGGGATTGTCTCTGCCTGTCCTGAAGGCAACCAGCAATGCAGGTACTCCATCGTAAAGTGGGCTGGTCAGGCAGGACCTGCCCTTGGTGAAGCCATGTTGTCTTTCTGAAATCACCTCCCTGTTCTCCCTGTGCCTTAGCAGAGCTGCAAGGAGGATCCGTTCCCAGGCACAGAGGTGAGGCTGATGTATCAGTGGTTCCCAGGGTCCTTATTTCTAGCCTTTTTAAAAATAGGAGCCATGTTTCCCTTTTTCCAGTCACCAGGGACTTCACTTGACTTCCATGACTTTTCAAATACCACGAAGAGTGGCCTGGCAACTGCATCAGCTTTCCTCAGGGCTCTGGGATGCATCCCATCAGCTCCCACAGACCTGTGTTCACAGCTCTGATTGACAACACATACTTCATATGTGACCTTGGGAGAACCTGGTGCAAAACCTGAATAAGTTTCTGACTCTGAGTTCTTTGTTGGGATTTTCCTGGTAAGGTTCACACATAGGGGTGATGCTGAAGTTCTTCAGCAGTAAATGCTGCCCAACATTTAGATGATGTTTCCAAAGCTGACTCTCAGAAAAGAATTTGTCATTTTGGCCCTGGTGTCCTAAAATCCCACAGGTACAGTGATCATTTTGATGGAAGAGCAATGTAGAGTAGATATTAACAGACTTATCTGAGGGCTTTTCCTTAGTTTGCTAGGATTGCCAATATTTCTGGCTTATATAAAACCTATAGCATTTATGTGATAGCATGATCTTACATAATCTGTGTAAAACTTTCTGGATTGTTCAAGGCCAGGACTGACTCAGGATAACATAAGTTCAATATTGGAGCTTGCCATAAAAGTGCATAACCCACAGACAATATGGAGGCTTGAATAACATGTAGAAGAAAGCAGTTTTTAAAGAAAACCAGAATAAGAAGAAACAAGGAAGATGACTCTAGGAACTTTCTATCTTTTTTAATTTTTTTTTAATTTTTTTTTAATGGTTAAGCCTGTTTATATATATATATATATATGTGGGATATTTGGGAAAAAATTAAGCAAAGATTTCTATTAATATTTGGTGTGAGTAACTTGGAGCTCACTTCTCCTTTGAAATATATAAATGGGAACTTTTCTCCAGAAGATTAGTGGGAAGTGCCCTGGAAGCTCAGTGTAATCAGTGAAAGGACATGTATTTATTTGAATATCTTGTCCATTACTGACTAATTGGAAATTCTAGTAAGAGCCTTACATTGAAAGTAAGAGAGCTGTACTGCTTTCTTGTCATTCCTGTCACAGAAAACTATTTATTCTGAGCTTATTAAAATTCTGATTAAATTATCAGGCTTAGTAATGCTCTAAATTTTGTTCCTCTCTACTATAACTGCTATAGGTCTGATTTCCCTAAAAAATAAGCCAATGGAATTATGGTGGAACATATGGGGAAAAATTGTAGAAAACTTCCAATTGTTTCCATCATTATTCAGGCCAATCCTGGCCATACTTGCCCACAGAAGTTGTTCTTGGAAACCTATTCTGTAAGAATTTGTTGTTCCAAAAAAACCCTGATTTTTCTCACAATGATTTTCAAGAGGAAAGATCCTGCATTGTGCAAAAATATGTATTTTCTGACTGATGAGTTATCTACATCAAACAAAGATGCAGTGCTGACTTTTACCTGTTTTATTAATCCCTATGTTATTCTCTCTTGATTTTCATGGAAAAAATAGATTTACATATGACTGATAGGATCTTAATTACTTTTAAAACTACAAACTGGTTCAAAAGTGATGAAAGGAGAACTTTCTTTTTTATATTCACACAATGGCTAAGTGACAGCAAGGTATGCTGCACAAAGAACACAGTCCAGTATTTGGGATACTTTTCTTTGAAGATGCAAGTTCTGTGCTTTGCTCTGACACAGATTTTCTCTGTGACCTTGGACAACACACTTCACTCCTCAAGGGCATTGAGACAGGACTTGGAAACACCAATTGTTTTGTAAAATGTATTAATGTTTGGGCATCTGTGAAAAATCATGAGGTCCCTGTTTGGCTCTCTTGAAGCCTGAGTACCTTTAAAAAATTACCTTAATTGATCTTTTTACACTGTGAGTTAGAAGCTTAGGCTGTCTGTTCAGTCAATAGCAGAATGCAGGAGGTAGGATCCTACTTCCCAGCTGTCTAATTCCAAAGCCTCAGGTAGATGCCTGAAATAAAACAATGTCAATCACTGCTCCTTAATGGACTTCTAAAGTAGTCAGGAAATGGCTCAATCAAACAGCCAAGAGCTGCTGCTAAAAAGGATCATCTCTGTTGCCTCTAATGGTTCCTCACCCTTCTTGGCTGTGCAGTTCTGCACTTGCCCTCAGTCATGTTCCAGTGTTTATCTGAGCCTTTGGTTTAGAGAGCAAATGTAGGGAATTTGGATACAGAAAGTGAGCAACTCTTTGTTAATTAATGAGCTAAAGTAGTTCCATGAGGATCAAGCCAGTGCTGCAGTGAGGGAAGCAGGAGCACACAGGTTGGACTAAGAGAAAAGGGAGTGCATAGGAGAGTGAGCAAGCCTTGGATTGGCTTGTCCATCTTCTGACTCAGCTTCACCTGTAAAATAATAATAATGGTGTCTCACTTCTCTGTACCTCCCTTTTCCACCCTCTTCAGCTTCCTTCCACATATTCCCTAGATATTGACAGGATATCAGACAGCAGCTACTGGAGCTGATTCAGCTGCCCACGTGCAGGTTGCCCAACTGGTACTCATGGCTAATGAAGACGTGGTCTCCAGAACTGGTAGCTGTCTCCACTGCAGCTTTTCTCCTTTATTTTTTTTTTCTTCTTCTTAAGTGCTAATTACTACAAAACTTGTAGGGATGTAGAACTCGTTCTGAATTATACCTTTTAGTCAACTTGAAATGAAATTCTCCATATCCAAATGTGAAAATTCTTGGAGGCGACTTCATGGAGGGGCCAGACAGGAAAATAAAACTCCATCAGCCTCAGTTCCTCAAGAAACCCAGCTAAAAAGCTTGTTTTAATAAATGAGTGCTGTATCTGACCCATTTTAGCATTCTCTGGCCAACATGTCTGTTCAACTTCTCTGCCTCAGCAAAGTTTACACAATGAATGGAATAAACTCTTTGTGTTCTATAGAATCCCAAGGTACAAATGCCTTTCCCTTCCTACTTCCTAGCAGTATAAAGAAAGGAAGTTCTTCATTAAAAAGCTAATTTCTGCATGTTCCTGAACCTTCTTTTTAAAGCCATCTATTAAGTACCACACAGAAGAACCTGTGCTAGTGAGAAACTCACTGAAGGAAGTGCATAGGGAATGACTTAATTAAAAATAAAAAATGCTGTCATACTACATTGACTGAGGAAAACCTTGACTCTTTTGGACAAGAAGGAAAATTTGAATTGTTTGCAAGTGGAAAATTCTTCTAATTTCAGAAAAGAAGTGGGGAAAGGAACTGTTTTTCAAGGGATGTCAGATCAGTGACTAAGGATAATGCCATAGGAGTTTAGAAAGAGAAGAAAAACTTAAGATTTATGTTATTCCTGCTGCCAGATTCACAAACATTTGCAAGGGGCAAGAAACCAGAATGACATAAGGAATATGATTGAATGGAAGTGTGGGGGACACTGGGGTAATCCCTGGCAAATAGAGCTGGATATGACTAAGAGTCTTTGCAGTGTGTGAGCATGAGCACAAATTCAGACAAACACATGTGCCAATTCATTTTTTGTGCCTGTATCACCTGATGTGAGTGCTGCCCATCGTGCTGCAGCTTTCATTCTTCGCTACACAAATGCCCTCCCTCCTCGGCTGGCATGAGGGGGAAGGTGAGCAGTGCCACAGGGTGGATCTGACAGAGCAGAGGCACTGGCTAGGCTGCACTTGCAGACAGCAGTGGGAATGCTGATCCATCTCTTACTGGCATCAATTCCTGACCTGTTGCCACATGATAATGCAATCTTTACCACCTCTCTTAAATGAGATTCTGGTAATTGTGGGGTTTCTTTATAGAAAAATTGTGTAGGCTTCTTGCTAGTATGAAGATGTATAGTGTAGGGTAGATCAGAGTGGAGGAGTGTGATTCAGTCTCTCCTGTCATTTAGTTTGCATGTTGGCTCCTTGCTGAACATCACAGATTGGGCTTTCTGGTTTTTAGTTCATAGTTGCCCATTCTGAAATTGATAAAAGTCTGCTCTAATGTTTTAACTGCACTATTCTGATGTGGTTTTCTAACCTGTCATTCTTGACAAACTAGATTGTTGCTTTGCTTAACTCTTGCCACCATCTAATAATTGGTGGTTGTAGGGGTTTTCTTTTTAGTGTGGCATGGGAGTATTTGGCTTTACCAGGCTGGAGGCCAGGCTGCCATGGGTAAAGGTATTCACGAGATACTGATCTTGTTTTTCTGGCGCGTTGATAGTTGGTCACCTGGTACTTTTACTAAGGTGCCAGGAGGAAGCTGAGTGCTCTTTTCTGTGTGTTAACGCCAAGATTGCTCTGCAGACAGCATTGCTAGAAATTCTGTGTTTATATACAATTTACATACAGTTATGCGGGTATATCTTTGCTGTTAGGTGTGTGAATTTCAAGTTGTGCCACAGACTTCAGCGCCAGGTCCCGAACGAGCAGAGCTGCTGCCGCACGGCGCTGTCAGTGACTCCGGGAGCAGACACGCCTATCCAGCACTCCAAGGAGCTGGAGCTCTGCCGCGCCGCTTTCCTTGGCGTTCGTAGCTTTTCCCGGCGGCGCGGCCGTCCCCGACTGTCGCCCTCTGCGGCACCGCGCCCCGCACCCCGCCGT